>AYEL01086593.1:0-17444 GCA_000484575.1 Olivierus martensii
ACCACGACAAGGTGGAAACGCCATCGAGGGAGAATAAGCAATAAATATAATATAAATAAACCAAATAATCTAAAATTTTTAATATTGTAAATTAACATTCAATACTGTGCTATTATTATTATATTTTTTCACATTGTTAATCTCTATTCATTTAAAAATACAACTTTTTTGAGAAGCAAACACAAACAATAACAATATAATAATTCACAATTTTTTAATGAAATTTATAATAATGACAGTTTTGATGTTATCCTATATTTCTGCAAAATTAGTATAAAATACAGCCAATTATTTTTTATTTCGTTTTAAAGTAATAATAATTATAATAATTTTTATTTGTTTCCCTGCTGATTTTTATAAAACATTTGTGCTATTCAAAAAATTAGTCTATCCATAAAATATTTAATAAACTCTTAAAGAAAATTGGGTTTAAATGTAATAGAAACATTATAAGTGAAAATATTTAAAATTTTCTGAAATATAATATTTTACATAAGACTTTAAAAGATATATTGAAAAAATTGCAGGAAAGTTTTCATCAGTTTTGCCAGATCCAACCATCAGAGGAACAATATCAGTAGAACATACTGTCTCATGGTGATATTATTGAACTTTATTAATCTGCAAGATTCATTTATTCATATTTGTAACTTACAAATACAGGTTTTTTTAGTATTGCATTAAAAATCATGGGAATGGAGTTTTTATGTAAAATAAAATTTATGGAAGTTTGATACTAAAGCATAGGATAGTATCTACCTTTATTTACTAAGTTTATAAACAAATTCATATTTATTTATTAGTCCTCAAAATTAATTTGTTGTATTTAATTATTATTATATTTAAATAGACCAAAAGTTGAAATATAAAAGCACTATTTGCAAGGTGAAAATAGTTTTATTTGCATATAACCGTTTTCGGACGCATATGCCTAATTATAGTAAACACTAGTTACATAACCAAGGGTTATGTAACTAGTGTTTACTATAATTAGGCATACTGAAGAGGGACGGAATACGTCCGAAAACGTTATATGCAAATAAAACTATTTTCACCTTGCAAATAAGTGCTTTTATATTTCAACTTTTATATAGTAGCAAGTGGTAAACTGATATGTTTATAAATAGAGCAAATTAATAAAAAATGTTTTATTAATTTGCTCTGTTTAAATATAATAATAATTAAATACAACAAATTAATTTTGACATGAAATATTTCAACTATAAAAAATCATTCTCAGCACACAACACAGGTTAAATACATTATACTTATAGAATGCATTTTTTAAAAGGTTTTCGAATTGAATTAATTAAATTTTACATAACATATAGATATTTGATATTTTTTTACAATTTCTCATAAATCAATTTTTATAATATAAAACATTAAAATTTGTGTTATCTCACCTACAGTTTTTGTAGATTTCACCTTTGAAATTACTTATATAAAATATATCTTCATAACATTGCATAGGTCTCACTTAAGACATAACTTTTAAATACTTATGTTCCATTTCTTTATATAGTAGAACCTTGATATCTCAAATTTCATGGGAACAAAAAAAATTCAACATAGTTTTTGAGATATCGAGATTCAATTTTAAATAAAGATTTTTATGTCAATAATACATACTGTAGTTTCTAATACTGTATAAGATACTCTTTTTTTCCATGAAAATTAGCATCTAAATCAGGGGTGGGCAAAAGGCGGCCCGCGGGCCGAATCCGGCCCGCGAAGGCATATACTCCTGCACCTTATAAACCAAAGGTTGAAAATATTACTGAATAAAGATGATCATATTGACAAAAACCTATCAACAATTAGAAGTGAAACTTAGAAAATGAAACTATTATATGTCATGTTCAGTATTTGGAGTATCACAAAAAAATTCCTGTTCTGGTTATTGGTAGCACGTTTACATTCTTTTGTTTAAATTAAATTTAAATCCTTTGTTTAGACTCCAAAAGCTAGGGAAAATTTGTATGTATTTTTAATTTTTCTAGCACAAAAATTATAAATTAATTTGAGATAGTGAAGGTTTTGAAGAAAATACTTTGAGATAACTATTGAAATTACATTGGTTTAAATGCCGAAAGTGCACGGAAAAATTTTTTCCACACATCAAGGGTTTTGAGATAGAGAGGTTTGAGATAACAAGGTTATTTTTTTCCACATATCAGGGGTTTTGAGATAACAAGGTTACACTGTATTTTATTACTATATTTATGTTTCCCACATATCAAGGGTTTTGAGATAGATAGGTTCGAGATAACAAGGTTACACCATATTTATTAATATATAAAGTCTTTAAACAGTTATAAATAAAGCCATATTTTAAGGATTGATTCTGGAAAATTGTCATTAATTACTTTGCTTATTTTTCTTTTTTCACTGTTTTGTAAAGCCTTACTGTTTTCATTTTTTTCTACAAAAGGAACTTTCTTTACAGTCTTTGCTACATATAATTTTATATTTATTGTTGTTTATAGAACCTTCTTACTAACTTTGTATTAAGATTCTCTTGCCATGTCTATTTTGTTTACTAAGCCTCTGTTTTAAGTTTCTAGCATTACTTGCATATTCATCTTTCATGTTTGTGTTGTTGTTTATAGCTGATATAGCATATCATTATGAAGAATCAGATAAACAGTATCTATTAGGTATCTAACATTTGACTATTCCAGAATTATAGATAAAAGCTTCAAAAAGAAAACAACCAAATCTATGGTAGTACAACATCTATAGCAATTTGATTCTAAGAGTTGTAGACTGTTTATACTTTTATAAATAAATAATTATTCCTTTACAGCACTAATAACAGTATAGAAATAAGCTAACAACAAATATACAGTTATAGTTTGTAAATCAAAATGTTCTGTTCAATTTTATTTGTGTACTTAATAAGGGCAAAAGCCAAAAACATTTGAATTAAAGTTTATTATACTGCTATTAATGCTGTGGTGGAATCATTATTTATTTATAGCAATTTGGGATTTGCATATTACTGATAGTGTATGATGTTTTAAATGTTATTTATATATCCAGCATGCTTTAAATATCTGTTTATGACATTTTCAGATTTTTTTTTTAAATATTAAAAAAAAAGAATAATAATTTGCAACTTAAACATTTTGCTCTAATGTATGAAAACTATCATCTGATTTGCATAAACTGTATAATGGCATATAAAAATAATAACAACAGTTTCTACTTACTTTGTTTCCCTGTATAGGTGATATAAGCCCTTTGATATGATTGAAAACAATTTTGTTTGATGATAAATTTTTCTAATAATTCTTTTGTGTTAACTTTTTAAGATTTCTCCCAGTAGAACAAATATTAATTATCAATTATAGGAAAAGACTTGAAACTATGGTGGATTGAAAAAATTAATATATTTAACTAGATAATATATTTAATTAATATATTAACTAGAGCAGTGGAAGGAAAGTTAAAATAGATAAAATTCCAGAAGAACTAGTTTTTATTTAACTTTTATCTTGAGTTTTGTTTATTTTGACTTTCCTTTTTCTACAATTTTCTTACCAATATCATTCAATTCTCCTACTAATTTATGTAAAAATTGTCAATTAGTTGATAATTTTTAAAAAGTACAGGCTTATCATTATAAATCACACAAATACTTTAAATATTCTGTTTCATCTAAATAAAAGTTCATTTATAAATCATTTTCAAGGCAGTTTTGAATTAATTCTTTTATATTATCTTGATTATCAGCTCTTATGGAATTGAAGTAATTAAACTCTGAATTGAAGTAATTAAAATAACAGGAAATTTTGTGAGGAGGTTAACTTTGACCTGTCCTATTTTTATTTTATTATGCACTCTATTATTTTATCGTTATTTTCCTCTATGCTAACGTATTATTTTTTGTTTAAAATGTAACTTCTTTTCTATATGCTAACATATTATATTTTAGTTTAAAAGTTAACTTACTTCCACTTCTCCATCGTAGTTGGCAATCACGTGATACGGAATTGGAACTGTCCTCCGGAAGGCTAACGTATTATATTTTAGTTTAAAAGTTAACTTACTTCCACCTTCCTAACGTATTATATTTTAGTTTAAAAGTTAACTTACTTCCCATGTTTCTCTCTCTCCGTCGTTAGCAATCATGTGATACGGAATCAAAAACCGTCCTCCATTCTTAGCAATACGTGATACGGAATCAGAAAACCGTCCTCTGGAAGAGCTATTAACGTATTATATTTTAGTTTAAAAGTTAACTTACTTCCACGCTCTCCCCTTCGTAGTTAGCAAGCACGTGATACGGAATCGGAACCCGTCCTCCGGAAGCTAGTTGGCAGTCACGTGATACGGAGTCGGAACCCGTATCCGGAAGAGCTAATTGACAATCACGTGATACGGAGTCGGAACCCGTCTCCGGAAGAGCTATAATATTTTAGTTTAAAAGTTAACTTACTTCCACCTTCTCCGTCGTAGTTAGCAATCACATGATACAGGATCGGCACCCGTACCCGGAAGAGCTATCCTGGTTAATGATATTAGTTTAAAAGTTAACTTACTTCCACCTTCTCCGTCGTAGTTGGCAACATAACACTGATCGGAACCCTTACCCGGAAGAGCTATCCCGGTTAATGATGTCTTATCTACATAGATAGGAACCTGTATCCGGAAGGGCTATCCCGGTTAATAATGTCTTATCTACATAATAAGGAACCGTATCCGGAGGAGCTATCCCGGTTAATGATGTCATCTTATCTACATAAAGAACTGTCCTCTGGAAGAGCTATCCCGGGTAATGACGTCATCATCTAATCAAACCGTCCTCCGGAAGAGCTATCCTGGGTAATGACATCATCATATCTAAATAATTTTACCACTGAACTGATATGTGAAAATAAGAATGATCCGTATCAGTGTTTTTTTCGATATATAAATTAAACTGTAAAGATGATGACATGAATGAATTACTCTAAGCTCAGATCGGAAGAGCGGTTCAGAAATGAATTACTCTGTAAGCTAATAACTTTGAACTTGTTAATATAAGTTGTAAAAAGCAACATGGGACTATACTTCACTCGAGTATAAAAGAATGATGCAATCTACAAGTTTTTTGAGGTGGTGTTTGATAACGAGAGGTGTTGATTCCAGACGTAAAATTGGCGAGTAACATTTGAGTTCTTGTAAAGATTGACGATTGGTTGAAGTTTGTATTGGAGGTGGAGATAGTAGAATTTAGTAGCATTTAAGGTTCTTTCTTTTGTGAATAATTGAATTGTCGATATTTGAATTGAATTAAACAAGTTTTGTTGGATACTTGTTTGTTACTTTATTATTGTTTCAATAAAGCTTTTGCTAACACTTTTGTAAGTGTTTTGAGTCTAATAAATTTATCTTTTTATTATCTAACTTGTTTGATATTTTCTTCAATTTATTAGCATAAGTTTCTAACATCGTTTTTGTTGTTTTCAATCTAACACTTATTCGTCACTTCTAGTTATAAGTTCCGGTTTTGTTTTTGCCGGTTAATGTTAGTTAGTGTTAGATTGTTTAGTAGTTAATTAGATTTAAGTTAGAACTTAGTTATAAGACCCGAGCTCAGGCCGAACTCTGGATTGCAGAGTCGTTAGAACAGTTAGGTTTAGCTGATAAGTAGATAGTATTGACATTCACTCTAATCTGTGACTTTGCAATTTTATTAAAAGCTATTTCATGGTAATATTGTTACCAATTTGACATTCGCTCTAATCTGTGACTTTGCAATTTTATTAAAAGCTATTTCATGGTAATATTGTTACCAATATTTAGTTGTCCTTCAACTAAAGGTATTTAATTAACTTTTCTGTTTAACTAATAAAAGTCCTAATCACTACAAAACTGCTTTTATAATGATAAACACAGTAAACTTTAGAATATTTAATTTCATCTAGATTATCTTCATTTAGGGTTGTCCGTAAAATAAGGTCTCCAAGGCGCTGTAGTTGCAAGGAACGCTTTAACGCAAGATCTGGCAACAATGGCGTGTAGATTGGTTTCCCGCCTAAAATCCCCGCCACTCCGAGTCTACGACACTTAGTCTTGGTTTTGTAGCCGTTCACGATGGAGCTTCCACTCACTGCTACCGCCAAGTGTGAGTTACGTTCTGTGATTCATTTTTTGTGTGCTAAGGACACTACGCCTATAGAAATTCATCGATAGTTATGTGAAGTTTATAGACAACAGTGTATGGACATCAAAAATGTGCGAAAATGGTGCAGAGATTTTAAAAACGGACGTACAGATGTCCATGATGAGCAGCGTGCCGGACGGCCATCAATTTCGGACGAAATGATTGCAAAAGTGGAGAGGGTAATGCTTGAAGATCGACGGGTGACAATTCGGGAGCTGTGCAAATTGATCCCTGATGTCAATAAGACTACTATTGACAAGATTTTACAGAACATTTGCATTATCACAAGGTTTGTGCAAGGTGGGTCCTCAGAATGCTCACTGAAGATCACCAACGGCAATGGGTTGAAGCGGCCCATGAATTTCTTGATTGCTACGCAGAAGAGAGTGAGGAATTCTTGGATTCAATTGTCACTGGCGATGAAACCTGGGTACATTACATAACACCAGAGACAAAAGAACAGTCCCGTCAGTGGCAGCATTCAGGATCGCCGAAGCCGCGAAAGCTTAAACAAACATTGTCTGCCGGCAAAGTGATGATGACTGTGTTTTGGGATAGGAAGGGAATATTGTTGTGCGAGTTCATGCCTACCGGGATAACAATAAACGCTGATCGCTACTGTCAAACTTTGAAGAACCTTTGCCGTGCAATTCAAAACAAAAGAAGGGGCAAGCTGACGAAGGGAGTGAGTTTTTTCATCAGGACAACGCTTATCCCCACACCGCCCGTGCAACAACTGACTTCATCAACCAATTTGGATGGCATAACGTCACACACCCCCTGTACAGCCTGGACCTAGCACCAAATGATTATCATCTTTTTCCTGCATTGAAGTCACACCTGGGTGGGACAAATTTCAGGACTGACGAGAGTTGAAAGAAGAGGTCATATGCTACCTGCGCGCCACGGCGGGAGTGTTCTATGACACGGGTATACGAAAAATGCTACACCGCATGCAAAAATGCATCGACCACAACGGGGATTATGTAGAAAAATAGTAGAAAGTCCAGGCTTTCCAACAATGTATAATTTATTGCAAATAAACGTGTTTTTCTTTGTGAAAAAAAATTGGAGACCTTATTTTATGGACTTGTAGATGAAATCAAATATTAAAACTAAACTAATTCAATTTTACTTTTAGTAGTAATTAAGTAATCTATCTGTTAAGTAGATATTATTATCTACTTAACAGATAAATTAGTCAAAGTTTTATTTGATTCATTATATTTCAAGATATTATTTGCATTATAATCCAAAACATTACTTAAAATATTTATTTTGTGCAATAAAAATTTAAAATTAATTGAAGTCCAAGCACTAACAGCAGTATAAAATTTTAACTTGAACTTTTTTATTGTCTATTAAAAACGTTTTCGGTCGTTTTTAATTCGACCCTCTTCAGTTAATTCTTTATACACACACAAAATACAAGAAAAAGTTTTTGAACAAAAATAATAATAAAACAATAATTGAAACTGTTTTAAAAAACAAAGTTTCGTTTTTCGCAAATTAATAATGAACAAGCCAAACTTCCCCTGGCGGATAAAGTTTTAATATATGTACTATGTAATTGTGAAATAAACAAGTAGGCGAGAGAGCAGGATGAGAAGTTACGTATCTCCGAATTTACGTAAGTTGAGGTATTACTTTATATGAATTTCACTCAAATCAATAATTTTAATCTTAACGAGAGATATTAATTTAATGACAGAACACAGAGTTATTGTATTTCATATCCTTCAACTCTGAAATGGAAAAGATAAAATGGAATAATTAATATAGATGTTATTCTTACTTGAATAAAGCATTGATAAAACTGCCAACGATTCCTTCTTCATTCATAGGGATCTCGGATAATTCACATACTATTCTTAAGAGACAGGATTTGCCGTTCATTCCAAACCGTTCAATTATGCTTTCCAAGAAGGAAAATATTTGTAACCTCTCATCGCTTCTACCCATACCGTCGTTGAAGAATCGAGTTAGTGGAATAGTAATGGGCATAGACACATCAAATGATCCACTCATTCTGCCAGGTAGAGACATAGGCATCTTCAAATCTGTTTTGATGGAAAGTAAACTATTTGATGGAAAAAGAAAGCGACGTACTCGATGATTCGATTTTCGATGAATATCTCTTTCACATTTAATATTAGTTATAGAAATAATAATTAGAAAAGATGATGTCAAAGTCGTTTTGGAAACCATTTCACCTGAAAATAAAAATAATTTATTTTTTCTTATTCGTCGTCAAATGCAGAGACAGATTTATTTGTGTGTTAGATAAACTGCAACTTACAATCTCATATTATATGAAGTTTCTTAAATATTACAATTTGGAAGCTGCAATAAGCATAAAGCCGAGTCAAAGCATGCAATTATTTTTAATAAATTATTTATTTTTTATCGACAGATGGCGTCACATTTTACACAGCATAGAGACTCTAGATATATATGGTTTTTTTTGCATATTTTACGCCCCTTTCCAATCGGAGATTACTAAAGGGGAGGAGCCAGTTCCAGCCACGGGCTGCATCCACACCCGTGGAGGGGTTCATTTCGTATTCTGAGACAGGCAAAAGGACGCTCCCCTTACGAGGGTACTACAAAGTACTACACATCTGCGAGAATAATCTCACTTAGATAGAAACACAGATAAGGATATACAGATGGGAAGGCGTACCACGTGATTGGAAACTCTACGTCATAATTCTACATCAGCGCCCCCCGACCCAGGTCGTCACGAAATGGATTTCTTAATATAAATATTTCATGTATATTAATTATTCATAGTTAATTTAAACATTTTTTGCACAACAAAATGAGAAATTAAGTATAAATTACAGTATTATCATTCACTGTGTCATGTGATGTGGTGACCGGTATGGCGGGTTACTGTCAACTAATGTATTAGTAGTGCATTATTTTTTGGTTTTAGTAGTGTCGTTTATTTTTGTGATTTAATTCACTTACTACCGGATTACTGAAGCTCTCAGGATTAAACTGGTGTCACCCTCAGTGTACTCGGAATAATATTTTCTTCAAAACTTTGATATTTGTACTGAATCTCTCATCGCTTCACCAAGGTGATTCTAACGGTCGTTGCCATAGCACTAACGGACATTTTTTCAAGGTCACTGACTTAAATAATAAACTTTTATGGTGAAGTGAATTTCGTTTTATTTTTTTGTTTTTTTGTGATTAAAATAATAAAGGCGTCCGTAGCATCCAAAAATTTTTTGTTTATTGTAATATTATGTCTATTCAAATAAATAATTTATATATAAATTGCATTAATTTTATTGAAAATGTGAAATAAACACCATATAAATGAAAGACCATTAACTCGTAACTATTATTTAATTCGAATTATAAACAATTGAAAAAAAATTACGCTTTTTATTTCGTATTAGAATTTTATCCAATCATCTCACGACTCACTTATACGTCATGATAGTGACGTTATATGTGACGCTAGCATTCAGCAGCGCCAACTAACCCAGGTCGTCAAATTCCCGTGACTCAATTGGCTTATTCTGATCACGTGAGTCAGAAAAAGTTTCCACAGACAGTATAGGAGCCTTCCCATCTGTATATCCTTATCTGTGGATAGAAAGATAGAATTGGTTTTACCTTATACTAAATCTGAATTTTCAGTAAGCTGAATCGGATTACGTCGTGTCCTCTCCGCGACACGACATAATCCGATCGAATATCGCTCATTGTGAATTATTGAGGAAAATTTCAGGAATATTCCACCCTTAAATTGATTAAATATCAATACAAGGTAAGAAAGGAATTAATATAAAAATTATCAAATAATTTGTTGTTTTGAGCAGTCCGTTCTGCGACAGGTTTACCAAATTGTCAATACTTCTTGGAGATGCACCTTCCTGGCTTGACCGTGCCATAGTAAAATCCTTTCAAGGACTATTTTAACAGTTCTTTTCAAAACTTAAACGAATAGTCCTTTTTAAGATTAACACATTTGATAAAAATTAGCGAAACGTATAATAAAAACATTAAAAAATTAAAGAAATAAAATGTAAATTTTTAATATAATTAATTTTAGCATTTATAAAGCAAATATTAAAGATAAAATTACGGGGGGCTAGTGTGAAGTTAGCCCCCAAATTTGTATTGGCTCTGGGGGCCAAACGGTGTGAGTGCAAACGAAAATATTAAAACTGCAAAAGAAAAAATTTTAAAATTTAAAAGTGGGGGCCTTAATTTAAAATTAAAAATTTAAATTTAATTTAATTAAAAAGTTTAAAATTTAAAAGTTTTTTGCACATTTTAAATTACCCTTTCAAATCAGGGAGAATACTAAGGGGACGGGGCCAGTTCCAACCACAGGCCGCACCCACACCCGTGGAGGGGCTCATAGGGTCATATAGTTCATAGACGTGGTGCCTAAAAAGGCAACATGGCCCTGCTCCGCTTTTCGCACTACAGGGATCCTTCAGCGAGATGGAACTCGGCTTTAATCATTGCCTGAGATCCCGGGGCTGTCTACTCGGTGGAACCACTTCCTTTCGACAAGCCGCTGTTCACACCAACCCCCGCTCAAGCCAGACATAGTGCGGGGGTAACTTCGTCTGGACACCACCAGACTCTAGGAGCCACTTAGTCAGTCCCTGTCACTATGAAAGTATCGGCCCGGCTGCAAAACAGATACAAGCAGTAGAATAGCCGGTAGTAGAATAGTGACAGCCGGTAAGCCCTCTCACCTCGTCAAGGTGGGCCCCACTTCGAGAGGGCCCGTGGAGGGGGGCTGGATGGTGAAGGACGGGGATGCCGGGCCGGGCCCAGCACCCCGAAAAAATCCGGGACGCGAACCCGGGTCCTTCCGCGTGGCACGCCAACGCGTTACCACTTAGCCATCCGGCCGCAGTGGGGGCCAACTTCACACCGGTCACGACGACGATACTTCCGACGAAAAAGAGGCTGATCGAGCAATATGCCAAACATTAAATATGTTAGATATTGGGAACAATGGGACACGCGCAGTGAAAACTTTGGTAAAGTTGAGCATGCGTATTTGGATATCGATGGTAAACTGTTAACAGGAACTTTAACGGGACATGGTAAAATCTGGCTTTAGGAAACTTGTATGGATTTGAAAATCCATTCAATTCAATCGCATTCCTTTGTTAGTTTTAAAATACGACTTCAATGAATTTTTTTCTGTTGTGTAGGAGCCGAGATATCAAGAATGAGACATTTATTCTGGTTAGGTTAGGTTAGATATGTTAAGCGGCCATATCTCACCAATTATACTTTATCTGGCGGCGGCCACTCATAGAACCCATCACAAGGTGGCCAACACCCATAGTGGAGTCAACCGGATGGTCGAAGGATGGAGTTCAACGGACCGGGCCCGGATCCCTCCTGAAGAATTGGAGGTATGGGAACCGGATCCTTGAGGGTAGTAAGCCACAGCTTTACCACGCGGCCATCCCGCCGACCGTTTATTTTGGACATCTTATATATTTTTATACGGTATCATGTAATACACTCCGAATTTGAAATCATTTGTATATTTCGTTATTTAACTGATTGATTGCCATATTATTACTTGGAGCATATAAACAAAAGTCCTTGTTCTGGATTTTTTTTTATTCAGTCGAAGCGCGGAAACGATGTGGTTGCATAGCAGAGAAATAGGATTAAGAAAGTTTTTCTGAGAGAAACCGTTTTCATCCAAAAATAAGTTATAAATACCACAAAAATATCTAATGTATAAAAATAAGCCAAATATACCGAACACTGTAAATTAAGGAATAAACAGAAAAACCGCAATCATTTTTTTAATAGTTGCTAGATACGCACGAAATTAATGTATACTACATAAAGTGTAACTGTGGATAAAAATAACAATAAAAAGAAATTTTGCAGTTCTCAATATCGGCCGCATCGTAAAAGTTGTTTACTAATTCGAGTTTTGAGACGCGAAAGAGGAAAATCCTGACGGTAAATTTTATAATACAACTAGTATAGCCAGAGGCGGATTTAGGCACGGTCTTTATGGGGAGCGGCCCAGGGCCCCGTTCACTCGAAGAGTCAAAAAATTAAAAATTTAAGAAAAAATAAATTATCAAATTTTTCCGTACCTAGATAGTTTAAATCGTTGGTTAGCGACCCTATCGGATTCGAATAAAAATATCAAATATCAATGTTTTAAATGATAGTCAATATCAAATATGGCTTTGTCTTCTATCGGCTCTGTCGGTAGTCTATCTCTTCGTTTTTTCCTCCTCCTCGTCCTCTGTAGTCGGTAAAATCAAAATATACTTTGTCATTTGTCAATTATGCAAATAATGTGGCGATGCGGGAATGGGAGTGCGTATCTAACTAAAGCGTATTAGTTTAGCGTACTCTCACCGTTAGGTTAATTTAGTAGGCCCCCAAACCGTGTTAGCCCAGGGCCCCGAAAGTTAACGGTCTGCCTCTGAGTATAGCGTGACTGATTCCAGTCAGCTCGATCCAAACAACAAAAAATCGATTTTTCTCGGAAATAAATAACTGAAGCTCGATTTTTTCGTAAACAAGCTGAGCTTCGGTTAAATTTAAAAACTGTATTATTATTATATTTTCAGAACCTTTTTCAAACAATAGAAATGTTTTCAAATCTATTCTTTAATATTGTTTACCATTTAAAAAATCTTTTAAGGAACGAGAAATTATTCCATTGTCGAAATAGATATTACAAAAATTTTTACTGTTTCATAATTTTAACATCACCACCATATCGAGTCAGTTTTCCGTCGATTGGATTGGAAGCGCTTCGGCTTTCCACTCTGGAGGATCCGGGTCCTTTCCTTTGAAAATGTTCTGAGTCATCCAGTTGACCTTCCACGGGTGGCCGAATTGACCTGGTGGAAACGCTCATGTTTTCCACTCTAGAGAACCCGATTGGATTATCGGCTGCCACTTCTCGAAAATGTTTATGGTGGGATCGATCCCCAATCTCCACTATCCCGACTGACCCCTCCGCCGGGGTGGACAGGGCTGGTTTGGCCCCGTCACCTAGTGTTCTAATAGAATGGAAAGCGGTGTCGTCTGTTGACAAAAAAATCAGTTTTTCAAAATTTTGAATTAAATTTACTGTACAAACAGGAGAAAGAAAATAATCCTAAAAAGACTAGAATACAGTCGAAAGCCCCCAACAGTTGATAAGTAAAGATTAATTGATTTGCCATCTTGGCAACTACGAATTTACTTCGAAGCACTTTTGAGTAGCGTGTCCTTTATTTCACCGCTAAATATTTAAAATTTTTAAATCGTTCTGACTTTTTAAAATTTTATTTGAAAAAAATCTAAAGTTATTTATTTTTTTATTCGTTGTATTTATTATTATTATTGCTGTAATCAGTGCCGTAACTAGCCATTCCTGCGCCCTGTGTTTTATTCATTGTATTTATTATTATTATTGCTGTAATCAGTGCCGTAACTAGCCATTCCTGCGCCCTGTGCGAGAATTTGCCTTTAGCCCCCTTAATTAATTAGGTTTAGGAAAATAATAAAACTAATACATTACAATAGATTTTAAATAAGATTTATTTTAATTGCACTTTCCTGGCTTTCATTTCGGCAAATTCATTAATTACATCATCATAATTAATATTTTTAACGATATTGTATTCTATTGAAATTAATAGAGATTGGATAGTTGATCTTAAATAATTTTTTATTAATTTCAACAACTAAAACTTCTCTGGCACGAAGCGATAGAAACGGGAAGTTAGAAATATTCGAAGAGCGACATTGATATTTCGGTAAGACCAGATCAGAGGCTGATTTAACGGCGCGCGCCCGGAGGCCCGCAAAACCCCAACTTTACACATTTTTTTGCAATTATAATTACGTACAAATTTTCAATCAATAGTAAAGCCTGATAGTATGTTTCTATTCGCTTATTTTCATTAACCCAAATACAATGACAAACAATTACCGTATGCCGAATAGGAATACTACACTGGCAACATTGCGAAAAGTATGTAGTAACTAAACGCTAGAAAAAATTTTATTGAAATATTTTCATATTTTAATTTCGAATAAAATTCTATACATTTATATTATATTAAAATTTTGTTGGAATAAAATATAAATAGTACATAATACGTTTTATTTATTTAAAAATATGGTCAATATGTGTTTTTATTCTTTTTTTTTAAGGGGCCCAATATTTTCTTCCGCGCCCGGGGCTCAACCCGTCTTAATCCGCCACTGGGTAAGACTCAATTAAACCAAAATCACGAAGAGCCTGTAGAATATTAAGCGGAGATGCAGTTTCCATATTTTGTATAAGAATCGTCACTTCAAACTTAAAACTTTTAATTGTGAATTCGTACTTTTTTAAATCTTTGCTATATTTAATAGCGAGATCTGCAGCCGATTTTTTCGTAAATCAGCAACCCTCGTGTATTGTAAAGACGAGCCATAGAAAAAGCAAAAATCGTCACAGATAGTTTCATTTTTTAATAACGCCAATCTGAGACAATAGAATGTCAAGAACACTTTAAATTTGTATTTTAAATAATTCTTCGGGTGTCGAGTTACTTCTTTCATCTGGTGATTCATCTATTTCTATTATCTTAGCTCTTCTCTTTCGTTTATTTTGGGCCCCCCGTTCCAAGTGGGCCCTGTGCGGGTGCACCTGTTGCACCCGCCTAGTTACGGCACTGATTGCTATTTGGCCTATTTTTACACACAGATAGATAGATATATATTTTTATAGTAGATACAGTACCGACTCTAGAGGTTCCAGCGACCTATTCACTTTCTTGTAACATGTACTCAGCGGCCTTAAAATATTGAGAAAATGATAATTTTGGCGCCTCCTTCCGACGCGGCCGGGTTAATATCTATTGGGGAATTATTTACAGTCATGGTCCCGAGCAAAAATCATCAGTTTTAAAAAAATAATTATATCGTGTAAAATAATCCTTTCAATTAACATTTGTTTCGTTTCTGCCTTTAATTATGACAATATTTAGGTTTGTTTAAATTATACATACTTTCTTAGTTCGAACCTTACTATACCTAATTTTCCCAATTTTTAAAATTTACTATACCTTACACATTTTTTCCATACAAAGTTAACTTCGCGGAACGCGATTTTACCGCGCGCGCAATGCATTAATGAGTAACCCCCCGCGTTGGGCAAGGATTTACTGTATATCAATTAATTTTTATAAAAATTATCGATAAATCTCTTAAAATAATCCAATAAATATATCAATTAATCCAGTTTGTAAATGGAAAAGTCAAACCGCTTAAAAAAGTAATAGATTGGCAATAAGCTAGGATTAAAATAAAGATTATTTTCGTATTCGTTACTTGTAGTTGTATTTTAATTATTTAGAGATAACTGCCAGCCCATTTAAATTCTTTCTGGCCGAATAATTAGATTTTAGGTTGCAGCCCTAAATTCTTGGGAAATATTTCAATAGATTAATATGAAAGGAATGCGTATAAACATTTGCTCAAACAGGAAGCTAAAAAATGGCCCTAATGACCCGAGCTTATCGACAATCCGAGTGAAAATGTAAGTTATGGCGGAAGTAAAGACGAATGCAGCTGAAAGAAAACTGGTTAGAATTTAAATTTGTATAGTAATTTGAATTCCAGCGCTAAATAGGTTTACTGGCTGAGAATTTTAACGAGTTCATCCTTAAAATAGTAAAGTGGTACGCATTTTCAATAATTAATATCTATACAGCGGTCCAAACTAGTTTTGAAGGATGATGATGGTAGTTAATTTCAGAATTAGTATTTAATTTTCGAGATCTCGAAAATTATAGACAGGCCGGATCAATCGCTCCATCGTATATTTAAAGAGCAATTTAGTAATTGGTTATGTTGCCAGCTATATTAAATTTCAAATTCTCGAAAAATCGAGATGGCGGAAATGATATTTCGTTCACCTTCCCATAACCACTCTTTAGATTATTAATATACACTATTTAATAAATCTTCGAGAAGTGTATCTCGGGTTTAAAGTTAGAATGTCGAAAATGTACGGATAAAAGTGTATTTTGTATCCATCTAGTGATCGACGATGAACGCCCGACCTGACCTTTCGTTTCGTGCCACCCGTTGTTTTTGAAAATTTTCTCTGCGATTCCTAGCGGGTGATTCGTTATCTAAATTGAATAAATTTTTAAACGTCATTCGATTGACGTCCGCTATCATCCATTATATATATATGCCATTATCCATTGTTTACTTCTAATAAAATTAAACAATAATGGTGTTTACTTCTAACGAAATTTTTATTCGTTTAATACCGAGATGTAAACGGGACGTACAGTATATTGTTTATTGTAATAAAATATTCGTATACAATGGATTCCGCTTAATTGGGACTAATCCATTTTGGCCCAATTAAACGAAGTAATAATAAATTCTAAAATAAAGTATGTAATTCGTAGGTAAATAAATAATAGGTAAAAATAATAATTAGGTACCTATTTTAATGCTTTATTAAAATAGGGTACCCTCTAATAATTAGGTACCTATTTTAATGATTTATTAAAATAGGTATCCTAATGTAATTAGGTACCTATTTTAATGCTTTATTAAAATAGGTACCTAATTATTACTTTTTTTTACCGATCTCCTCTGACTTCTTTAACATTGGGCCGCCGATATTCATGTTTGGCCCGCTAACTATAGAAAACCATTGTTCTAATGCTTCTCCGACTTCTGGATCCTTTCTATCACGCTTTCTTTTCGATGTTCCCGGAATTTCTTTCTGTCACGCATACTCCTCACGCAGTTGATTTTCTTGTTGGAGACGCGCTATGGTAGATTTTGGTACACTTGTTATATCAACGAGTCTACCATGGCTCGTATTAAATGGCTGGTCTTTAATTTTATCTAGCCAAGCAATTTTACTCGAAAGTGTAAAATCATTTCTCGGCATCTTGGTCAAGATTTAAAAATTTTAAAATCGACACTGTAAATCAGGGGTGGGCAAAAGGCGGCCCGCGAAGGCATCTTATACGGCCCGCCGCATAAATTAGAACACACAACCAGTTTCAAGACCCACATTTGTAAAATTCTCGAAAAGAAAAAATAAAATAATGGATACGTCGCAAGTGTACACGTACACTACCGAGTTAATCCAAATTTTGATGATGTTTTCACCATTCACGTTAAGTTATAATTTTGTTTTTACAAAATTAATTACGTAAGTACCTAATATTTTGTAACATTCTGATGTAATAGGTTGCTAGCAATCAATCAGTTTGATAAAATATTTATGTTTTTAAAGAAAATTATC
>AYEL01086594.1:0-13908 GCA_000484575.1 Olivierus martensii
CCATATTAAGAATCATTCTGTTTTCAGTAAGCCAGGAAGATACTCGTTGTAAATCATCTAATAAACAGAAATGACTAGAATTAAGCATTTTAATATCATCGGCGTAAGCGATCATTAAAGAATTAGTTTGATTTAGTAAAGGATCACTATATAAAGAGAACAAAAGAGCACTCAGAGGAGAACCTCGATAAACACCACATTTCACAGGAAAAGAATTAGAAATCAAATAATTGAACTTTACGATAGCTTTTCTATTAGCTAAATATTCATATATCCATAATATTTAAAATAATTCAATATTATCAATCTTCATTAGACGATGATATAAAATTCGATGATCGATACAATCGAACGCTGTCTAAATAAATAACATAAAGCGCGGTCTAACAGCGTAAGGTTAGTGGTCGGCAATTTAAGATATAAATTATCTTTCAAATTTAAAATGGATCGAAATCGACGAGAATAAGAAATATTTTTCGCTATTTTAAAACTACATTAATTATTAGTCTACACGGCAAACGAAAGGAAGTTTATTAGATGGCCACGGTGTCGGACGTTATTAGCGAGGCGCATTAATAACTTTTAAATTAACAGATTTTCGTAAAATTCGATAGAAATACTCTACCTATAAATTTTGATTTCACCCTTAAGGAATTCTTCATCTCGTTCCGAAATAATTATTGGTTTATTACGAGGTAAACGAAATTATTTCGGACCACACACCTTAAACTTTAAATCGTTTAAAATGGCGGATATTCGAAACTTGTAAGATTGGCCGTAATAAATTACGGACTTGGATAAATTTTTTATAACATTCGAGACGATTTCGTATGTTAATCATTCCAGACGACAACTGCCGAAAGTAAAGCGATTAGCCCTTTCCTCAATCGCCTATTATCGATTGGATTTTACACTGGAAATTCGAAAGCCATAGTCCTAATAAAATAAATACCTTTGGTTTTAAGAGGGAGAATTTAAATCCCGAGAGTTGGACGTAGGTCCGAAAGATTCTCTCGACTCAAAATTTAGGAGCGACATTTCAAACGTAAAAAATAAAACAACAACATCCGGGAGTCCAAAAACGGTCGAATCCGATTCTCGGTAATAGAGAATTTAAATCCCGAGAGTTGGACGTAGGTCCGAAAGATTCCCTCGACTCAAAATTTAGGAGCGACATTTCAAACTTAAAAAATAAAACAACAACATCCGGGAGTCCAAAAACGGTCGAATCCGATTCTCGGTAATATTTTCAAAATGGACACGAAAACCATCGACTTTTATGGGCGGACCATGTTTTCGATAATGTTTAAATATGGGAACTCGTTAATATTTAGCCATTTTTTTACATTAATCGCATCTTAAGGGAGTGGTGAAACGCTTTAATTGTGAATAAAAGCGTTTGGAGACGGTTTTGTAAGGTAAAACTGTGGAACATATTAAAACGATTTAATTTACCAGACTATAGCCATTTAAATTCTTTACCGTACAATAACATATACTAAAGTTGCACCAGTGGAAAAAATGATAAAAGAATAAGATAAACGACAAGCTGGTAAAGTAGAAGGCGGAGTACTTACCTAGGTTAACACTGGAGGGACGAGGTCGGCGCTCGACCACATTCTATAACTTAGTGGCAGCCCACAGTTAATTTATACCAAAGTCGGATGCGTAACCTCCAAACTTCGGGTGGCCAATTAACCAGATATTTTTCACCGACCGGAAGATACGGGGCGGGGTTACGGTAACGGAGTGTAATTCGAAAGCCGTCATTCTTATACCGCTTAATGTTAACCCAACAAAATGCCACTTTATTACACAATTACCGTTAATGTTAAACGGATGAAGGATAGAATTATGGCCCGTAACAATGGAAAATACCACGGTCCTGATTTCAGAAAAATGTGAAAGTAAGGCTGAACTCGCACGTACCACAACAGAATCACACCGCCACTACGAAACGGTGGTTGCTGGTAGACGGTCGTGAATTATAATTATATTAATATAGAAACGCGTCATCTAACTCAGACGTACCACTAAACTGAAGTCGGTTTCAACGGCTGTCGCGAGTTGTGGTCGATACCACCCACAAAATTCTGGTCGTCAGTGGTAATTTCCGTACTGATCACTAGTCGCTATCCGTACCGACCACTAGCCGCCGATAGCGCTTCTTTCAATCAGCAATCGGTAATGGATTGCGCATATATATACGCGCAGTCCCTTACCGACTGCGCGTATAAGTGGTTGGCGAGTGGCTGATTTCGGCCACAACCCAATCACACGGTAACCACCGTTTTGTGGTTGTGGCGTGGTTCTGTTGTGGGTCCGTGCGAGTTCAGCCTAAATCTCTTCCCGATAAACTTTACTGGGGAACTAATTGGTACAAATAGGAGTGGGAAATGGTCTTTCCCTTATCGAAAATATTTAACTTTCAAAAAATGTAGATGCGCGCGCGTAAATGGTCAAATATCGAGTTTTTTTTTCCGTATTCTCTAAGAATCCCTATTTTACAGTCGGGCTAAATTTTTATATTTTCTAGGATACCAGACCAATCGAGAGTCAGTTATTTAATTTTAAACCTCGGATATTTCCCAGACCCATCTAGATATTACTTTTACGGGAAAATAATCGGGTGAGAGGAAAATGAAACCGGTCGAAGAAATAGCGTTTACCATATAAAATTATTGTTTTTAATAGACCGTTATTATTTCTAACGTATTTGCAACCGCCAAGATTTTAGTAAGAGCTTTTTTTTGTTTTGTTTTCTTTTGGAGTCATCGACGATTTAAATGTCCATAGCGTCAATCGCTATCGTCTTTCCGCATCGAGAATATCTAGATAAGGCCCACCTCCATCGTATTAGGTATAAATACCCGTGGAAGTCATTTTGACAATGGTTCCGCATAAATGCTATTCCAGAAAAAACTTTGGGACTAAAAAATAAAATGCGGATCGTTAAAATATAAGTATAAAGTATTATTCTTATATTACTCTCCCCTTCTATATCTTACATTAATGCGGAGTGTATCTCGGCCCCAACCACCTTTTTTCTCGGAAAATCGATCAGATAGACGTTGGTTGTGGAGATTTTTTCTCTATCCGAAGAATGGAATGGTCGGGCAAAAAATTTTGTGGGCTTTCCGGAAGTAGGGGTCAGATGGAAACGTATGTCGATTTGAATATGACAGTTCTATCCAGTCTAAAACGAAACTTCTGCTCGAAAGTTTATTATTATTATCTACGATTGCCCACATATCACCAAAAAAGATGCTACTACGTACGCCGATTGGGCTATTCAAAAAATAAGAAGAATCCGCCAGAGGCGAGTACGTAAAGACTTCAGGATTTTAATAAGAAAGCCTTCCACTTCTTCCAAATTCTGGGCCGAAAGGAACTCGAACCCCAGGCGCAACTAGTCTTTCGCCTCGGCAGTTCGGCGCGATGTCGTAACCAAGAACTTGTTTTAGATTTTTATGGACACGCCGGTCGTCCTCTGGCGGATTCTTTTTATTTTCTGAATAGCCAATCGGCGTTACGTGTAGTAGCGTCTACACGTAAGGCCGATTGGGATGTAATAGTTGCGTATTACCTAGAAATAATAAGCGTGTTCTATTATTGTATTTATTATATACGATACTAGAACGCGCTTATATCGCGTATGTTACGGTAAAAATGATTAATCCAGCGATTACGCGTAATTATCGACGATTTCGGTAAAAGTGATAAATTTATTTCATATATTGCCGATTAATCACATTTATCGGTGATTACGCGTACTGGCCGGTTGGTAATGGTAAATTATGATAAATAATGCGTTCTGGTCGAGTAATAGCGAGTTTGCGCGAAGGTATTTTCCGTTATGGTTACAGCGTTATACATAGCGTAAGTTAAACATTATAAATTGCTATTAATGCGGAGTGTATCTCGGCCCCAACCACTTTTTTCTCGGAAAATCGATCAGATGTTGGTTGTGGAGATTTTTTCTCTATCCGAAGAATGGAATGGTCGGGCAAAAAATTTTGTGGGCTTTCCGGAAGTAGGGGTCAGATGGAAACGTATGTCGATTTGAATATGACAGTTCTATCCAGTCTAAAACGAAACTTCTGCTCGAAAGTTTATTATTATTATCTACGATTGCCCACATATCACCAAAAAAGATGCTACTACGTACGCCGGTTGGGCTATTCAAAAAATAAGAAGAATCCGCCAGAGGCGAGTACGTAAAGACTTCAGGATTTTAATAAGAAAGCCTTCCACTTCTTCCAAATTCTGGGCCGAAAGGAACTCGAACCCCAGGCGCAACTAGTCTTTCGCCTCGGCAGTTCGGCGCGATGTCGTAACCAAGAACTTGTTTTAGATTTTTATGGACACGCCGGTCGTCCTCTGGCGGATTCTTTTTATTTTCTGAATAGCCAATCGGCGTTACGTGTAGTAGCGTCTACACGTAAGGCCGATTGGGATGTAATAGTTGCGTATTACCTAGAAATAATAAGCGTGTTCTATTATTGTATTTATTATATACGATACTAGAACGCGCTTATATCGCGTATGTTACGGTAAAAATGATTAATCCAGCGATTACGCGTAATTATCGACGATTTCGGTAAAAGTGATAAATTTATTTCATATATTGCCGATTAATCACATTTATCGGTGATTACGCGTACTGGCCGGTTGGTAATGGTAAATTATGATAAATAATGCGTTCTGGTCGAGTAATAGCGAGTTTGCGCGAAGGTATTTTCCGTTATGGTTACAGCGTTATACATAGCGTAAGTTAAACATTATAAATTGTGTTTGCTCATCAACTGGTTTCCCTTATATTTATAACGATATAAACATGCTGAAATCGAGGCTATTTTCTGTCCCTCTCACGGTAGAAAAACAACATGGATGTATATAATATGGTGACTTATCTTCCTTACCACTGTTTCGTTAAAACGTTTTTTTTTTCTTTAACAATGTCAACTTCACTTTCTGAACTTTTTTATTCATTTAAAATTTGTGTATAAAAGCTTTTTGAACTGCCATTACTTTACTCTGCCCACGGGGCACCTCCTGCTGTGCTCGATTAGTGTGAGTTGTATTTTCACACGTTTGTCCCTAGTCTTTAGGCGCATTCGGCAATTCAGATCAATCTGACTAGATATCTGAATGATCATGTGACTTCTGAGTTTTGTCTGACTCATCTGACTTGGCATTTGCCGAACGCATATGTCTGCTTCTCTACTGACCAACATGGCGGACTAAGTGATAAATTAATACAAGTTATTACACATATTACAATGCTTTACATGCATAGTAATATCGAATTAAAAAAATTTTACACTGGCTAATCATCCTCAATATAAATACCATTTATTGAAATAATTATAAATAAAACAAATATAAATTAACTACGACATTAATAAATAATAAAGAATTTTTTTATCAATTAATAATAATAGCGAAGCAATTTTAGGACGAAGCAACGTGAGCATACTTTTCAACCGATAAAAACACACGAATTCTCGTATTAATAATGTCTACTTATGTAAAACGTAATATCTTTCCTTCAGTTATACAGTTTTGCTCATCTGAATTTAGATAGAAAAACTTCATCACGTTCATTCATTTTAATTTGGCATAAATATCTCACGGGCACCGCCATGTTGCTCAGACCAATGTCAGAAACTACAGAGATGACTGATGAAGGTCTGACTATCTGAGTTCAGAACTCGTCAGTTGTCTGATTTTCAGATATACGTCAGAACTCAATGCCGAATGATCCTTGTTCAGATTTCTTAAGAATTCTGAATTGCCGAATACGCCTTTTGTCTAGGGCAGTTTTTAAGTTC
The DNA here is from genome assembly GCA_000484575.1 of Olivierus martensii. Lineage (NCBI taxonomy): Eukaryota > Metazoa > Arthropoda > Arachnida > Scorpiones > Buthidae > Olivierus > Olivierus martensii. The sequence continues at coordinate 5,835 of AYEL01086594.1, forward strand.
CGTCCTGATAGAGTGTAGATCTTTATATTTTTTGTCCACTGTATTTCAGTAAAATAAATATTTTAAATTTGTGTTTGTTTCATATATATATATCGTGGCTTTGGACGTGAAGGGTCTTAACCCACAAAATTTCAAAATTCGAGTTACACTCCATCAATGGTTGTAACTCATATTTTGAAATTCTGTGGCATTACACGTCCAAAGCCACGATATTAATTCTTCAATTTCATTCAGTTTTTGCATTCTATCATTTTAAGAGCCCTTAAAGTGATCATGTTCTTATGAAAACAGTATCCAAATAGCTCGATTTTTACGAAAATATTTGAAGTAAAAAATTTATTCAGGATACAGGTATACCTCCCATAACACGGTAGATAAGTTCCTGAAAAATAGTGTTGTCTGAAATCGTGTTATATGAGACACGTTCCAAAACCAATTCAAAACAAATAACTTTCTTTAATTCTACATAAGAAACTTAATTTTTATTAAGAATATCAATGACAAGAACTATAAAGAAAGAAAAAATATACATGTAAAAGAAAAGGAAAGATAAAAGTATACAACTTATCTTCCTTACCACTGTTTCGTTAAAACGTTTTTTTTTTCTTTAACAATGTCAACTTCACTTTCTGAACTTTTTTATTCATTTAAAATTTGTGTATCTTCTGCTCTCTGCGAACTAAAAGTGATTCTCACTAGCAAAGAACTACGGCGAAAAATGCACTTGTGACGAAAGTAGCACTGTTCTGACATCACTGTGACGAAAAAAACCGCTATTGTCCAGTGTCTAGATCAACGGTTCTCAAACCTTTTTTCCCCCCGGGCCACACACATTTGTTTGCTACATTAAGCGTTCCGCAATATGCCATATCAGCAGTCGGCAACCGGTTGGTGTCACATGATAAAAAATTTTATGAGTGCATCAGGAAGAGCCTAACAAATTAGGAAAATTCTAATTTTTCCAGATTTAAAAAAAAATTTTAATATCAGAATTTTTACTTTTTATTTTTTTTGCATGTGGAAGAAGAATTCCGCGCTTTCATTAAATTCATAAACAGCGCGTTCCGGGCCGCACGTAAAAGTTTGGCGGGCGGCAGGTTGAGAATGGCTGGTCTAGATGGATTCAACTTTTCCGTGACGGTAAAATCCGTTGAGGTAACATCCACCAATGCGTTTTGTGACGTTGAACTGCCGACAACCTTGACTGAATCAAGATGGCGGGATTCTCTATCGTAAATCTCATCTCTTTAATCAAAATTGCATTAAAACATTGTTCGTATTTCTTCTTATAAATATTTTCAATCCAACATTTTCCCTTCCTCGATTTTTTTGTTTGTTTTCTCATTTAATGCAGCTGTTAATTCTTTGTGCTCGGCCTCGTTCTCGCAGAGATCTGACATTGTTTAGCAACCAAACTTTTGTTTAATGTTTGAAATATATACTATATTAACTTATTTTTAAAAATATTTTGAAGATTGAATTCGATGGTATTATTATTATTTTTTATTTTCACTTGCCAAATCGATAACTCCTTCTGTCACACAAAAATTGTAATAAAAGTAACGATTACTCCAAGGATATACTATCTTATGCATTTTATATATTGCTAGATAAAAGCTACATCTGTAATAATATATTATGCATTTATATGCCGTTAGATAAAAGCTACACCTGTAATAACACGTTCTACAATGTTTATTTGAATTTATATTTTAAAGGGAATTTTAAAAAACAATGTATATTATTTTATCATTTTTCTCTACTTTTCGTTTTGTAGAGTTAACGATTTGGCAAGTGAGCGGCTCATATATAAAACAAAGAAATAGAATGTTAATGTAAAAATAGTTTGATATTAAAGCAAAGATGGAAAACTTAAAAGTAAAAATTAAAGATGAAACCTTGAATGTTCCTTAAAAAGTTTTCTGTTTGGTATCTATGTATATATTAAAAAAATTAAAACTGTATATAAACCGAAAATATATAATTTTATTATGATAAGAAATTTAGATTATTAACAAAGTTTAAATTAAAATAATTTTTATATAAATAGAATACAATTTGAACAAAGATTTAAAATATTTTACATATAAATACTACAATGACAATATCACTTGGTATATTATACCAAATAAGTCACAATCATATACATACTTAGTTACTAAAAAAATTACTCAATGATTCAAATGGCCCATTGGATGTCATTTAAAATGTCTTGAAATAATATGAAAAGTATTGCTTTTTGTTCAGATTTTGGGTAACTGTACCCTATAAATAAAAAACATGTCATTAACCTCAAAGGAAAAAATAGTTTCATATAGTATAAAAATTAACAGGAGAATTATGATAATCTGACATTTAGCAATATGAGGTTCAATTGCCAGTTAAGAAATTTCAACTATTATGTTACTAATTAAATATTTATGAAAACTTTCAAATGCTAGTTTTCTGTATTGTCCTTATTTATCACATAATATTCTGAACTATTTTAGCCTTTCATTTAAAATATACGAGCTTCCCAATTTATTTATGTCAAATTTACTTATATAAATTATAATATTTAGTAGAATTAAAAAAACTATGATATATAATAATTTTACCATCAAGAGTTAATTATTGTCAGCAATATTAATCATTATTATGATATCATATAAACTTATATTCTTAATATTATAAATTAACATAATTATTCTGAAAGCAGTCATCAGAAAAAATTTTTATCTGTAAGAGAAAAAGTAAGTTTAAAGAAATAAGGGATATAAATAGTTATGACAAGTTGCTATTTATTGTGTGTGTAAAACTATTTTGTTTAGAATGAATTAATGGATGTCATCAATAAAATGTTTCAATAAAGTGATCATGCTTTTATCAATTCAAATCAGTAAATGCTATTTAGTTAGTTAAAAAATTTCTTATTTTCATATACTATAAAAAATAAATTTTGATTATCCAGAAGGTTGAAGAATTGTTTTCAACTCACTAAGTCTGGATCTTTCCTGAAAAATCTGGAAATGTAGAACTCAGAATTAGAGCCACTCCTTCAGTCAGCATGCAAACACTTTAAACAATATTGTATGATGACTTATCACACTAAAGGGAAAAATCAGTGTGGCTATCAGGAACTTCTCATGACAACATAAAATAAACTATATAGCACACTAAATTATAAATATAGCTTTAAAAATATTTTGCATGTAAAAATTTTTTATATAAAATTAAATTTATATAAATTTTGGAGTTCCTATGTCTTTCAAAACTAAAAATATGAAAATAATTTACAAAATAGAACTTCTATATCTCGGGCTATTTCTACATTTAATGTTTGATAATTCAGCATTTTGCTGATCAACTAAAATCTTTAACCAGATTATCAGAATTGAAGAAAAAAATATAGTTTTGATATTAATGCTAGATTATGAACTACTATAGATCTACAAGTAAATCTTATTATAATTGAAGAAAAAATATAGTTTTGATATTAATGCTAGATTATGAACTACTATAGATCTACAAGTAAATCCATTTATCATACAACCCATAACACTGAGAATTCATGACTTAAGATTAACAAGCAAACCAAATAACCTACAGTGTTTATTTTCTGAAATTAAACTGTAAATTCAATAAATTTTATTAATTTTGACTACAGTGCCATCAACTATTTGGCTTAATAATTAATTAATTAAATATAGAATTAAGATTACAACATTTAACATTTAATAACCAAATTATAATTTTAAACTATTTTTCTCAAATTAAAAATTAACTTTTGTTTAGAATTGAACCAGAAGTTTTGGGATTATGGCCATCTTTTATTTGATCTCAGATCAAGAAAATACTTAAAAGTTATAAATTCAGTTATTAAATATAGTAAAACCTATCAAGTTGGACATCTCTATATGTTGAACGACTTTTCCTGAAACTGGACAAAAGCCTATATATTTTTATTTCAAGAAAATACTTAAAAGTTATAAATTCAATTATTAAATATAGTAAAACCTGTCAAGTTGGACATCTCTATATGTTGAACGACTTTTCCTGAAACTGGACAAAAGCCTATATTTTACTATATGTCGAAACCTCTATATCCTGGACACCTATCTTATATCTTGAACAACTGTTTCTAATAAGATGGACACTTTTTGCTTATTAGTTGAAATAATATCTTAAATTTCATTTAGATTTATAAGATTATATTGAAATAAAAATCTTAAATTTTATTTAGGTTTAGAAGATTAACCAAAGGAATTTTGAAAGAGAAACTTATACCATTGATTAGTCATGGCTTGAGATGGTTGCTGATGACATAAATCCATAGTTTATTTATTGTTGTAAATACAGACACTGAGCACAGAAAAATCAAACCAAAACTAGCCAAATTATAGCCAGAATATTTTATTAAAAAAAAATTAAAAATATTTGGATTATAATTGGCTAGTTTTGATTTGTTTATATTTTACTTTTTCTTTGAGAATTGTGTGCTGTTTCTTCTGTTGCTGTGATTAAGCTTTCCTTAGAGATGTTAAAAAGCAGTAAAAGAAAATTAAATAAACTGGCATTAGACCAAATGAAGCGAGTTGTAGATCATTTACTATTCTGGATGCAGTGAGATGGATTTATGTTGCATGACAAGAAGTTTCACAATTAACTATTCAGAAATGTTTTAAAAAAGCTGTGTTCCTTATAGATTTTGCTGAGGAAGGAGAACTGAGTGCTCTTCCTTAGAACTATCATCATAAAATTTTAACTGAAGATTTTACAAGTTTTGACAACAATCTTATTCATCATGAATATGAAAATTTTACAGCCAGTGATTTAACTGAAAAGATTATATCCAGTTCAGTTCATATAGAGACTTTGTTGGAAGAGGAATCGAATGATCTCGAAACAGTTTTGAAATATGTAGAGGAATTTGAATGATAAGCATTTTCTAATAATGAACCAGAGATTGTTGAAACTCTATTTGGTATAAGAAAAAATAAAATTGAAAATATGTGGATGAAGTATAAATTAAATATATAAAAGGCAAACTCTACTTACAAACTTCTTTTCAAATAGATGGTTCTTATGTTGAAAGCACTGACAAACTGCAGTGTGTATTTAACATTTTTGAGTTTTTATTTAAAATAATAATGGGTTTACAATTTGATTTGAATAAAGGTTTGCAGTGACATGAAAACTTAGTGTTTATTATGTTTAGAAAAAATTTTGATTTTATGAATCTATGTTGGATATCTCTCTACTTTGAACACATTTTGAAGAAACCAAATATGTCCAACATAGAGAGGTTTCACTGTACTAGATGATATCATTGAACCACAAATTAAAAAAAATTAATAAAAGTTCAACAAGACTGCACAAAACAAAAACAAAAAAGTAAAAGCAAAGCCCTTTAGCAGTCAAAAACTTTAATCAGAAGTGTTTTCAACCCACTTGGTGCCTTCCTCAGTTGCTATTACAGAACTTCAGTAGCAGCTGAGAAAGGTGCCAAGTGGGTTGAAAAAAATTTCTTTTTTTTAACCCACTTGGTGCCTGATTAAAGTTTTGACTGCTAAAGGGCTTTGCATTTTACTTTTTTGTAATTAATAAAATTACAGTTTAATTTAAAAAATATTCTATTAGGGATCATTTTACATGCTTATTAATCTTTGGTTTATGAATTCCCTTTTATTTATACTATTTTAAGAGGTTCACTTTGATCCATTCCATTCATATATTGGAAACATATTTATCAATTGTCCATTACCATTATTTCTTATAACATAATACAATAATGTATTATACTCAACAACACAAAATCATAGGAATTAGACACAAAATGAATACTGCTTATATATATCAGACTATTGCATATGGATTCATATGTATATGAAGTGCAATGATCAATTACAAGCCTTGCTGACTATATCATGGTTAAGTTGATGGCAATATGACAATCTGTATATATTTTAATGTATCTATATATATCTATTTAAGATGTAATGTAAATGTTGATAAACAAACAAAAAATAATTTGCTAGCAGTCTTATAGGATCTTTTTATTTGTATATTTAGATTAATTCAATAGTATGCTATTTAAGATGTGTTTTCTTTTTTGCAACATGAAGGTATATTTATTTTAAAATATTAGAATTTAATTTCAGCATAATTTAAACATTGGGAAGAATTTTCTGAAAAATTTCTAAATTGGCCTTTACTCAGTAAATCTATCATTTATCAAATTGTTCATTATTTTCATGAAACAAGAAAAATCAATGTTGCACAAAAGTTACTATAAAGCAATGGTGTTAATTGAAAATAAGCTGGATAACGTTCATACATTCTTTTTAAGATTTTTGAAAAATCTTTATTAAAGTTTAAACAATATGGTTTATCTTAAAGAAGTGCACTGCAAGCTAAAAAAATAAGAGTTGAATTTTCCTTTGAATTAAATATAGCAGTAACTCAAATAAAAGTGTCAATTAAAGTAGCATGGATCACTCACTGCAATTGGTTTTGTTGGATATTTTTGGCAAGAAATAAATGTATTGAAAATTTTGTTTAGATGGAGTTTAATTTCATTTGGATGGTTACAGCCAAAATACCAGAATATGGCAATATGATTACTGGAAATTTTTATGAATTATTTAAAATGTCTTTACATCCACAAAAAACTATATGTAGAATATCATTTCACAAAAATAGTAGTTCTGATTTATTTTAAAGAATAGTAACCACTGAAAAGTAACATATTATTATATAGCAGTTCATTATAAGATTTGAAATAAATGAAAAAAATTGCTAACTTTAACAAAATCCATAAAGAATCACCTCTATTTTTAATGAAATGGATGCATTCAATGGTTTAACTTTATCCTTCATTTTCAAAAAAAAAAAAATGTGAGAAAATAGGAAAGAATCATACCAAAAGTGTATGGTAGGCCACTAGCAGAAAAGAAGAAGGTATTCTTTAGTTGTCTTTTATAATATATAGATAAAATGATGGGAGAATTCTGTTCCCATCCAAATGATTATATTTTTAATGATCAGACTGTCTTGAGATTTATGTTCATCTAATTTTCTTAAAGTATACAAAATTAACACAGTTTTGAAGAACTACAGTAGAATCAAAATGATTATATTTTTAATGATCAGACTGTCTTGAGATTTATGTTCATTATGATCATCTAATTTTCTTAAAGTATACAAAATTAACACAGTTTTGAAGAACTACAGTAGAATACTGAATGATGTATTTATGAAATTGATATTCTATTTTAGTTTGTGATCTTTTTAATTCATTTAAAAAAATCTATGAAACATAAAAAAATGTAACTTGACAAATCAAGTTTAATTGGATAACTCTAATTATTAAATTCATTTTATTCAAAAGATTCTCTAAACCAAACGTTTGAAATACAGGCATAGTACATTAATACAGCAAGCAGTTAATACAATCTTTTTCATTTGCTAATGCATATAAAAAACTCTAAAAATATATTTACATTATTATTCATTAAGTGCAATATAGCACTAGGCCTAGAAAACTTGACTGGATGGCTGAATTTTAAAACTTAATGAATAAACTTAAACTTACAAAGATTAAAACAGCACATTTAGCAGTAGGATTATCAAACTAAATAACTTTTAATTCTCAATAACGTTTTCAGTATACAACGATACTATCGTCAGTTGAGTAACACATTCTATATAAGAACTACAGAACGAATACAATAAATTAGAATAGAATACATTTAAAAACAATTTATAAATATAATATAATTAACAGAATAAGCATCAGACTTAAAGAGAGCTTCTTTTTATATTATATTAATTTACCCTGGTGGGAAGGGGAAAATAAAAAGGTCCCAATACAAACAAACGTAATGGGTTAGCTGTTTTCCTTGACGGCACACTTCCACGCCATACTTAATTCGTCAGCTCGTCTAATATTAATTATATTATTAGAATTACTGGACCTTATAATTTCTAGTTTTTCTCTGAGTGGTAAATCCTTACGATTAACTACATTTTTAACAATTTTGGCAGCCTGCCAATTGATGCTTACGTCTTTTTCGAAAGCTCTTTGCGCTAGCGC
>AYEL01086595.1:0-23428 GCA_000484575.1 Olivierus martensii
GCGCTAGCGCAAAGAGCTTTCGAAAAAGACGTAAGCATCAATTGGCAGGCTGCCAAAATTGTTAAAAATGTAGTTAATCGTAAGGATTTACCACTCAGAGAAAAACTAGAAATTATAAGATCCAGTAATTCTAATAATATAATTAATATTAGACGAGCTGACGAATTAAGTATGGCGTGGAAGTGTGCAGTCACGGAGAACAGCTAACCCATTACGTTTGTTTGTATTGGGACCTTTTTATTTTCCCCTTCCCACCAGGGTAAATTAATATAATATAAAAAGAACCTCTCTTTAAGTCTGATGCTTATTCTGTTAATTATGTTATATTTATAAATTGTTTTAAATGTATTCTATTCTAATTTATTATATTCGTTCTGTAGTTCTTATATAGAATGTGTTACTCAACTGACAATAGTATCGTTGTATACTGAAAACGTTATTGAGAATTAAAAGTTATTTAGTTTGATAATCCTACTGCTAAATGTGCTGTTTTAATCTTTGTAAGTTATCACTTGGAAGTTAAGCAGTTTATTAGAATTATAGAACTATACTAATAAACTTAAACTTGGCTTGATGGCTGGATCACCTTGGAGGATCCAAGTTTGATTCCAGGTCTTACACTTTCAGTTTTTCAAGAGAACTCCAGATCCAGCCCATCCACCTATATTACTTTTTAAGTTATATACCTATACTAAATTTACTACTAATACCTATTATTATTTTACAGATAATTTCTCCTTTTGAGATATAAAATAAAAATGTGGAATATAACTGAGAAATGCCATAAAGAAAGATATATCTGTATTGAATTTCAATCCTAACTACAGCTACTTCATAAATCAAATCAATATAAGCACTAACGTTAATATATTTTTCATTTAGTTTTTCTTTTTTAATCATTATAATAATATATCATTAATGATAGAAATTATATTAATGATAGAATTTTAGATTCTATAATTTTTGTAATATAAAGAATTAGTCATATAAATAAATTAAAAAAAATATATAGAAATTTCAAATTAAATGTGTTTAACTGTCATTTTATCCAATTATCATATTATTTACAATCTTAATACATTATATATAGGCTATCCTTTTCAAAACATTATACAGTACATAGCAGATTTTGTAGATTTTTGAATAATTTTTAAACATTGAAATTTTGACCCCTCATTTAGTCCTACCCTTATGAAATTTTGGATTATTCTAAATACTTTGCTTTTTGGATCATCCGGTTTTTGTATGGACACACTAAAGAGAAATTTGGTAATTTAAGTTTTTCCTGTATACTATTAATATGGTTATAAAAACTGATCAGGAAAAAAGGAGTTATTTTTTCAGTAAAGTTTGATTTATATCTTCTCAAGGAACAAAATAAGCAATCAGACAAAAACATCTAATGACTTTTTTTTGACTTACAATGAAAAATAAACTGAGCACTTTGTCATCTGAAATTATAAAACTATTTACTTTTTGAATTTAGTTGAAAATCATATTTTGATAAATATCAGTTTTTGCTGATAATTATGTTTTAATTTGATATATAATCATTTCATGGTTTTTTGACAGCTATTTACATTCTGTGATTGAAAAAACTAATGACTGCCACTCTCTATCAATTTCATAGAAGCAGTTTCTAAAATTTTCTAATGATCCTTGGGAGATTTATTGTTCTATTCCACACACTAAAGAGAATGATACTGTAATGATAGCTCCTATCTTATGAATTGTTAATCATTCATTTTATTTTATCATCACTGTTATAAGGAAAAAAGAGCAAAATATTAAACATAAACAATTGTCTGCTATGTAAATGTGCATTATGACAGGAAATTATCTCAGGCTTGCATGGCAAATTTGAGATAAATATTAAAAAAGAATTGCATCAGTTAATTTTTTTATTTTACCCGTCATATTTACTAGTTATAGTATGATTTCTATGTAAAATTATTTTTATATTATTTTGCAATTAATACATTACACTTCATGTAACTTGGGTACAATTTTTGATTGTTTGTATGGTGGTCATATGCATATTATCATATTAGATTTTATTTAATAATTTTTAAAAATGAATTTAATCAATTTTTTACCTTTAATTAATAATTAAAACAAGCAATTAAGGCATTTTTATCCAATGTAAAATTCTCCCATGTAGTTGATGAAAAACTAACCGTTACTTGACTTGTTTCAGAAACTTTCTCATGCTTCTTAATTTGTAATGCATCTAAAAAATTTCAATAAAAAAAGTATAATTTTTTCAATTAAATAATTTTATCAGATATATTTTTAAAAATTTGTTAATTTATTTTGTTTGACAAAAATCAAAATTTTATATTTGTTGTTGAAAACAACAACAAATATCAAAATATTAAATATAAAACAGACTTCAATAACAATCTTTTTATGTTTAAATACAAGTTTTTATAGATTTTTACATAATTCATGTTTTCAAATATGAATTCTACAGAATTCTTTTCATTTACAACAACCTAAAAGTCACAACTTCACTCTAAATATTTATTAATTCTGTTTATTATCTAATTAAAGCTTTATAAGTTATTGAATATCTTTATCCTGTCAATTTTTTGGAGATAGATGATTGATTAGCCAATTTAAAATTATTTTCAGATTATGCAAATAAAAGTAATTACATTTATTCTTTTAATGAAAAACTTTAAGAATATCTATTAATTTTAATATGAGTAAATCAAATTATATCCTGACATTCACTAATTAAATCACAATTTATACTTAAAATTACTAATTAAAGCACTTTACACAGTTGGTTATATAAAAAATTACATCTATTAATTTTAATATGAGTAAATGAAATTATATCCTGACATTCACTAATTAAATAACAATTTATACTTAAAATTACTAATTAAAGCACTTTACACAGTTGGTTATATAAAAAATCTTTATTTCAAAGTACTTTTAGTTAGTATGATAACCATCTCTAAAAACTTAAACATTTTTTAAAATATTTTAAAAAATGTTTAAGTTTTTAGAACTTTAAAAAATACTGGATTACAATCAAACTTGCTTGAATTGTAAACATGCGCTAAAGTTCTAAAAACTTAAACATTTTTTAAATAGAATTTGTTTACAATTCAAACAAATTCTATTGTAATCCAGTATTTCTCATTGAAGATGGTTATAAAATTAACCAAAAGTACTTTGAATTAAAGATTTTTTATATAACCAACTGCGTAAAGTCCTTTAATTAGTAATTTTAAGTGTTTAGGATTGTAAGGTCCAAGGGACACTAGAAGAATTTTATAATGTTTTACAGCTATATAAATATAAAGATATGTAGGATATTTTATTCCGTAATAAACTTACTCTATGTCGGGAAAAAGTGAGTTAAGATGTAAAATTCAAGCAACTGTAAGACACTATTCGTCACTTTAATATATCCGCCAATCCGTGGGTAATTAACTAAACATATAAAAAAAAGGAAAGTGAATAATTCATTGGAATTGATGATGTACCACTCAGCACAAAAACTTTATCATTCAAAATAAATAAGCAAAATGATGTTGGAGACAAAACAATGTTATTACATGCAGATGTCACTGTAACTCAATGCAAAAGAATGGGAAATAGTTTATTAAATTATAAACCGAATGAATAAATAATGGTTTTGTTTTCCTTATCCCCAGAAAGGGAGAGGAAAAGTTAAGATTTCTCTCAGAGAGAACAGAGTCACTCGCAAGTTCCGAAATGGACAAGACATGTTGAACAGTTGCTAGAAAGTTCCAGATTGGACCAGATGCATTAGAAATTGTTCACATGAGCACAAAGAAGAGAAGAACAATTAACTACGAGTGTCCCATCAGAAGAAAAAGGTGAACAATGCCAGGAAAGGAACTAGAAGTTTTGATCTGAATTATCGACGATGGCATGATGAAGCTTCCCATTCATAGAAGAACAAGTGAAGACGAAAGCCCATACACACAGGTAGGCCTCGATTAGTGTGAATAATGGCTCCCATGAATTTCTCGCACTATTTGAAGTATTAACTATATGTAAAATATGATAATTGGTTCTTGCTTTGTGATTTCGGCCATTAGCCAACCTCACAATGAACAACCACAATACTAACTATTTAAGAAATATTTATTTTCATATTTTACATTGTTGTTCATCATCTAATTAATAACCTACCAGGAATTGCATCTCATACCATCATCAAACCAACTGCCAAATCGTCACAGGAATTGCGTCTCATATCATCATCAAACCAACCGCCAAATCAAAAGGAATTATGTCTCATAGCCATCAAAAAACCAACCACCAAATCAAAAGCAGAAGTTGAGCGCCGTTTTTATGTCGCTCAATCACAGATTGTGTCTCATATCATCATCAAACTAACCGCCAAATCAAAACCAAATTTGCATCTCATACCAACATCAATCCAACTTCCAAATTGAAGATATCTTAGAATTATTGTGACCATATTTTACATTATTGTGTTCACCATCTAAATTAATAACTTACCAGGAATTGCGTCTCATACCATCCATCATCTAACTTAATAACTTACCAGGAATTGCATCTCATATCATCATCAAACCAACCGCAGGGGTAATAACTTACCAGGAATTGCATCTCATACCATCATCAAACCAACCGCTGAATCGAAACCAAAAGAGCAAATCGAAAGCAGAAGTGGAGCACTGCTTTATTACTTACCAGGAATTGCGTCTCATATCATCATCAAACCAACCGCCAAACTTACCAGGAATTGTGTTTCATACCATCATCAAGCCAACCGCCGAATTATCGTGACCACTTTTAAATCATATCATCATCAAACCAACCGCCAAATCAAAACCAAAATAGCGAAGTCTCATACCATCATCAAAATCGAAACCAAAATAGCAAATCGAAAGCGGTTATCATCATCAAACTAACTGCCAAATCAAAACCAAAATAGCGAATCACATCATTGTTCATCATCTAAATTAATAACCTACCAGGAATTGCATCTCATACCATCATCAAACCAACTGCCAAATCGAATCCAAAATAGCAAATCGAAAGAGGAAGTTCAGCACAGCTTTTATGCAGGGGTAATAACTTACCAGGAATTGCATCTCATACCATCATCAAACCAACCGCTGAATCGAAACCAAAAGAGCAAATCGAAAGCAGAAGTGGAGCACTGCTTTATTACTTACCAGGAATTGCGTCTCATATCATCATCAAACCAACCGCCAAACTTACCAGGAATTGTCCTCATACATCATCAAACCAACCGCCAAATTCTGTACTGTACTGTATGGTCTCATACCTCATTAAAAAGTGTTCCTCCTTTTATCCATTTCGATACTTTTTAAAAGCGAAAATTCTCCACTTAAGCAGAAATTGAGCGCCGCTTTTATATCACTCAATCACATCCGTTTTTTTGCTCTAGCGAAATCACTAACCTCTTCTTTTTTTCGTTTCCTGTTTTATCATCAAAAGTGTTCTTCCTTTCATCCATTTCGATACTTTTTAAAAGAGAAAATTCTGTCTGTATGTATACGATAAGAAAGCTGAATAATAGTAATGTTAAATAGCTAACAGCAAAAAGCCCATCTTTATAGTGTTTCACCCCCTCAAAGCCAAGTGACTGTTCTTGGACTGCTTCTCGTCCAGTTTTACTAACCGAAAGTTAACATTAATTTGTTAATTGACATCATAAAAGGGGACGGACCTTTGTGTTATCATTAATTTGTTAATTGACATCATAAAAGGGGATGGATCTTTGTTAGTAACTTTAATTTGTTAATTGACATCATAAAAGGGGACGGACCTTTGTTAGTAAGATAATTTGTTAATTGACATCATAAAAGGAGGCGGAGCTTTGTTAGTAAGATGGTCTATGCTTACAACTCGCATTAATTGAATATTTGCTCTCACTAACTGGATCTATACTTACAACTTGCATTAATCGAATATTTTCTTGCACTAAGTGAAAAACATTAATTTGTTAATTAACATCATAAAAGGGGACGGACATTTGTTAGTAAGACTGGTCTATATGCATTAATCAAATATTTGCTCACACTAAGTGTAAAACGGTATCATTTTTAGATTAATTGAATATTTGCTCACACTAACTGAAAAATGGTATCATTTTTATAAGTCGTACTAATCGAATATCGCATTATTCGAACCGATACTAATTGAAGCCTACCTGTATATACATTGTATTAAGGTATTTACCCTCAAATCGTTCTACATGCTCCAAAATTTATAAAACTCTTTATCGCCTTTAATAAATCTTTGATTTGTTTGAAGTTGTCTCCGAGTCAGTTAAGATTGGGAAACATCCACTGTTCACCCATCCTCACCTGTAAACTCACAAATGCTCAAGGTCAAACCTGTCAATCCTTCTGATAGGTCCCGCAAACTACACAGGATAAACGCAATAATAGAGAAAGAAATAATTTATATTTAATAGTGAAATTCTATATAGAATTATAACCCATCATTATTTGTAGTTATTCATATATTTTTCTCTTTATATTTTCAAAAGAATCAGCTTCTATAGATAACAAGTAATGCATTTATTCCTATTAAGATGACACATACAGTTGATTCTCGTTATTCGCGGTAGTTACATTCTGTAAATTTTTCACGAATACTGAAACATTGTGCCTATGGGAAACATAGAGTTAGGTTCCAATGAACCTTTCTTCCCAACATTTTCATCCTTGCTTAAGATGTCTTTAAACAAAAACATACATAATTTAATATGTATTAAGTACTTACAAATAATTACAGTATATGCAGTGTACAGAACTATATACAGTATTATAATTACAATAATCTTTATTTAATTTTTTTAAAACACTAACTATGTAGTAAATAAAATCTTATTTTTGATGAGTAGTTGTTTGATGTGGCAGTGTGTTTGATTGTCTTTCTGAATTGGTTGAAAAACTGCGTCAGCCTTGTCTGAATCGCTTTTTGCCTCAGATCTTCTAAAATCTCGATGTAAGGAGCAAATTTGCAGGAAGTTAGATTCCTAAATTTGAGGCTGTGTTCAAGCATAGAGTCACATTCTTCTGTGGGACCTGCGGACTGTGGAGTGAGCAAGTATAGGTAACGAAACTTTTTTGGCAGAACAATACAGAGACTACATTTGGTAACAAACAACTTCCTTCATTAGAGAGAGAGAGAGTTTACATTGGTAATAGTATTTTTGCTGCTCAGCGGGAGTCCATGAATAAGTGCAAAAGCTCCGTGAAAACTGATTTTGTGGTTACAAATAATTTTTCGCAAATAGTCGAATACAGAATCCGTGAATAATGAGAATTGACTGTAATATAATTTTATTTATTTTTAATATTGATCATATATATAAATTATTATTAAGATATGTTACAGTCATCATTCTTTCATAGATAACACGTGGTAAATATAGTGCAAAAATAGCATACAATTTCATCATTTGTCATTCGAAATTTTACAACTTGCTACAAGAAAAAAAATGTCAATATCCCATGAGCCTACATTGAAAAAGAAACCATTTTATGTTGTGGAAATATGAAATGTAGATGAATAAAAACAGAATTCTCGATATCTGAATCAATTCAGAAAGTGTTCCTTGATTTGTAGATGTAAATATTTTTACAAATTATTGTTTATTTTTGCAAGAATAAAATCAGACATTCAATCCTAACTATCCTAGTTAATCAGGAGCATACTATATACACCACATTTTTTTTCATTTAATATTTTGCTAAAACTTTATAGTCTTTCATGGAAAATACAGATATGAATAATTTTATTAATTTAAAAATTAATATTGGTATGCCATTTCATAATTCATATAGCTGCTTCTTTATATATATCAGGGGTGGCCAAACTGTGGCTCGCAAGAAACATGCGGCTCTTTGGTACCTTCAATATGGCTCCATACCATGAGTCAATAGAAAATATGAAGAAAATATTTAATTAAGTTAAACAAATTACAGATATATTATTTTTTTAATCTATTGTAAAAAGTAGTAGGAATTTATATGAAATAAATGCATCTGAAATAAACAACTTTTGAAATCATTAAGATTACTCAAAAAAACTGATGCTGTTCTCATTGATCCAGAAAGAAAATGCAACTCTCGAGTATTTGAGATTCTCCTATGTGGCTTGTAGTGACACAAAATTTGGCCACCTCTGGTATATATATTGAATTATTTTACAATATAGATGATTTGATGTACAGTAAACTGTTGCTAATGTAGATTAGTGAAGCAAATAACCGTGAGGCCCGCGAACCCGCGAAGCCCGCTAGATTAAACACTAGCGGTTTCCGACAGGCGGATAGCCTAAGAGCGGCGTGTGACGCGGATAAGGATGGGTGATGAGAGGCTGGACAGAACGAACACTGAGACAACGTTTGTTTGAACAAACATCTTCTTTTATTGGAGAGAGGATATTTCTACAGATAACTATCCGACAATTAGGTCGGAGGACAATACCTTTATTACAGTTATGATTTTTCTCCGGCGATCGTTCTTGGCGAGGAATACTGGCTGGGGTTGCTTCTCCGGTCGGCGTGACGACACTTCGATCTCGGTTGGTTTGATGAGGCAGGTTTCCCTCCTTGGCGGGCGAAAACCGTTGATATCAGGACCGTTCTTGCTCAGATGAAGCACCAGAGTCCTTTCCAATCAGTCGCTCGGTCTTAATATTTTGTGACCGAGGTGTAGCCTCTCTTTTTCGAAGGAAAGAAAAGGATTTGTACCAACAGTCCGAGTTCTAGTTGTCCCTTTTTGCGATGTAAATACGGTCAACTTTTCTAACGGTTAAGTATCGACCTTTTCTGGAGTTCAAGAACAGGACACCGTCTTCTCTCTCGGGCTGGCGCCAAACTGCCTTCTTCTGCGGGCTGGAACCGACTTTTGCTCTCTACGGCGGACTGGAACCAACTAACTCTCCTTTGTTCCCGAGTTTATCTCTATGGTTCGGATGGATAAACAAATATCGCTCTCCCCTTTCTCAGGGAAGGCGACCCTTTAACTCCTGTCAAGATTACTCAAAAAAACTGATGCTGTTCTCATTGATCCAGAAAGAAAATGCAACTCTCGAGTATTTGAGATTCTCCTATGTGGCTTGTAGTGACACAAAATTTGGCCACCTCTGGTATATATATTGAATTATTTTACAATATAGATGATTTGATGTACAGTAAACTGTTGCTAATGTAGATTAGTGAAGCAAATAACCGTGAGGCCCGCGAACCCGCGAAGCCCGCTAGATTAAACACTAGCGGTTTCCGACAGGCGGATAGCCTAAGAGCGGCGTACAGTAAACTGTTGCTAATGTAGATTAGTGAAGCAAATAACAAATACAGAACACAGATAAATAAGAAATTTAATGATATAGGTAGGGCTAAAAAAATAAATAAAAAATATCACTGTATAGCCTTTATTTAAAAATTATAAAAAGATAATCTTCTATCAATAAATAAATGTTTTAAGAAGTTGTAAATAATCTCTTCCAAGATAAATTTTTCAGTTTGCATTTTTCAATCTGAAGTAATTTTAACATGGGTTTACTACAAAGGTATAGTACAGAAAGTAACTGTGTAATGGAGATCAGAAAGTAACTGTGTAATGGAGTTTATAACAGCACTAGTAGCAAATAACAAAGAAATTTTAATTCCATAAAACGTTTTCGGACCGTCATCGCTCCCTCATCAGTACAAGTTTCTTAAGCATAGAACATTCTAAAAGAACAGAACATTAGAACAAACATTTATTTATTGATAGAAGATTAAGAAGTTGTGAATAATCTCTTCCAAGATAAATTTTTCAGTTTGCATTTTTCAATTTGAAGTAATTTTAACATGGGTTTACTACAAATGTATAGTACAGAAAGTAACTGTGTAATGGAGTTTATAACAGCACTAGTAGCAAATAACAAAGAAATTTTAATTCCGTAAAACGTTTTCGGACCGTCATCGGTCCCTCATCAGTACAAGTTTCTTAAGCATAGAACATTCTAAAAGAACAGAACATTAGAACATATTACAAAGATCAGTTCTTAACTTTAAAATTAAGAACTGATCTTTGTAAATTCTTAACTTCAAAAATTAGAACATATTACAAAGATCATCTGAACTGATCTTTGTAATATGTTCTAATGTTCTGTTCTTTTAGAATGTTCTATGCTTAAAAAACTTGTACTGATGAGGGACCAATGACAGGTCCGAAAACGTTTTACAGAATTAAAATTTCTTTGTTACTTGCTACTAGTGCTGTTATAAACTCCATTATTGTATAAAAGCAAGTGATTTTTTCCTATATCCAATAACTGTGTACTTATATTACTCAGAGACACAATGATACATAATAAATATAAAAAATAATGTTTTCAATGTTTACTTAACTCATAGAAAATGTTGGAAATGATCCATTTGATAACTTGAAAAAAACAGCACTAGATTGCAGTTCAACACAAAATATTCAGTAAACAAACTTTATTGCTAAAATTTTTTATTGCTTTATTGCTTTCGAAAAAAGAACATACAGTTACTGATAGTAACTGTATGGTTCTTTTTTCGAATGTTTTGTTTTTTGCCTGAAGATGGCCAAGTGGCCAAAAGCGTTAGCAATAAAGTTTGTTTATTGAATATTTTGTGTTGAACTGCAATCTAGTGCTGTTTTTTTCAAGTTATTAAATGTCTTTTAAGCAGTTTTGGTTTATTATATATGATCCATTTGTGCACATAGGTACACATCTACACATTTAATCTTGCTCTGAAATAGTCTTAACAAGCTGCTATCCAATATTGAAAATTATACTTTCTGCCCAATGGTGTAGATCATATAAACCTGTTTAGAACTGTATCTTCATTGAGTTTCTTATGCAATTTTTGCATTGGTCTATCTATACTTGTAGTGCAGTGGTTGTCAATTATAGTTAAATGCAAACTCATTCTCTAATATCAAAAATTCAAATTTTTATAATTTTTTTTAAGAATATTATATATAATATTTTAAAATGTGTGAAATCTTTATAAAATTTCATTTAATCTGCATTTATTAAATATTCATTTGTATGTTATATAGGATTAATTACATTCTGAATAAAATATAAACATTTACAGTTATAATAAAATATTTAAAAATTTTTAAACATTATGGAATTCTTCACTTTATATTGTTATTACAGTATAAAGTAACTGCCTATATCCACTTTTTTGATAATTACAAATTTATGCAATGTAATACAAGATTAATTTATGATCTGTTATATAAAATAAATCCTCTTTGATTTTTAAAAATTAAAACTGAAAATTTTTCTTTAACCAAAAAGTAACCAAACTAATTTATGTAAAATAACAAATAGATTGAAAAACATTGTAAATTGCTGTCTGTTGCAAGGACAGAAATTTGACCCTGCTACATCTTAGCCAGGCAGCATTGTGTTAACATATTTGAAGTTGATTGTAATATATAAAGCACAGCACTAATGTGGGTATTTTTTGCCCTTTAAACAGGCCCTCTTCAGTTAAAAATGCTTTAGAACACAGTTTTACAAAATATTAAAACAGAATACTTTTATGTTTTAAACAATAATTTAATTTAATAAAATATACCGTATTACTTTGAATTTAAGCCACAGTAGGAATTTAAAATTGGAAAAAATAAAAATGATTTTATAATAAATATTGAAAAATGAAAAATAAAAATGATTTTATAATAGGTATTGAAAAATAAGAAACATTTTTAAAAAAAAAAAGATTTTATAATAGGTATTGAAAAATAAGAAACATTTTTACTTAAATTTATAATAAGTATTGAAAAATAAGAAACATTTTTATTTACTTAAATAATACTAATATACAAAATAAACTACCTAATATATAGAGAATTTTCTTCAGACATACTATCATATTCGTTTTTTTAAAAATTAGTGGCAGGTCTCTTCTCCCAAACATGTTCTAATCAATCTTTCATCAATTCTGTTGTCACCCATGCATTCTTTTGTGCTCTAATTATAACACCCTTAGGAAAATTTTCCTTGGGTACAGTTTTCTGTTTAAAATAATAAAAAGTGTCAATTTGTTTCCATCAGCAGTTTTAAACAGCATTATAGTAATTCATGATTTTTCTTATAATTAAAATATGGCCAGATATGACGTGATTCTACAGAGCTACTATCAAACAGTAACTGGATTAAATCAGAAAAGTATGAACGGGGGACCACGAAATAAACTGTTATTAATGGGTCGTAATACTATGCGCATGCATAGAGTGTAAAGCAAAACCCGATCGTTGGTGAGTGGGAGATTGGGAGAAATAAGAAGTTAAAATAGTCACTTTGAATTAAGGCCACACCCAAATTTTACGTCTTAAAGATTTGAATAAAAAGTGCAGCTTAAATTCAAAGTAATACGGTAATATATAATACAATAATAATAAAATTAAGTATTTGAAGTGATGTTCCTGACATGTTCAATACAATAGCCTTCTTAAGTTCATGAAAATTATATGGATTGTTTCTGTATTGTATTTTGTATTGTGTATTGAATTAGATGCAATACTTTGTCAAATAATTATATGATGTCACATAATTTTTCATTAAAAAATCCAACTTCTTGTGTTTATCAATGTTTGTTTCTCACATTAATATAGGTGCAGTTACTTTCTGATCACCCTTTATATTTTAATCTAATCCTAAAACTGGTCTCCCAACACTGAATATATAAAATACTATAAATTTGGAAAGAATTTGGCAAACTGATGATTATAAGACTAAAAATAAAACCATACACTAGAAATAAATATCAGCTGTAAATAAGTTACACAAATGTAATTTAGTGGAAAGTGTTAAGATATTTTAGGCAATATATCAAAATAATTGGAAAAAATAACCAACTTTACAATAGAATCTCAGTTTAATGGGCCCCTCATTTTAACAGATTTTGAATTTAATGGATAAAATATTTGGATTAAATTTTTATTTGATTTTCAATAATCAACTGAAATTCTCATCAAGAATAGTACATTAAATTAATGTTATATGCAGTATTTCATTGTAAAAAGAAAATGTTAATGTAAATCTACGAAGTTTAGGCTTAATATATGCAGCATTTTGTTTTACAAGAGTAACACTATTGTGAAGGTTTCGGGACCTATCAGATGGATTGACAGGTTTGACCTTGAGCATTTGTGAGTTTACAGGTATGGACGGGTGAACAGTGGATGTTTCCCAATCTTAACTGACAACAAATCAAAGATTTATTAAAGGAGGTAAAGAAAAAGAGTTTTACAAATTTTGGCATGTGTAGAGCAATATGAGGATAAATACTTTAATAAAAATTATAAATGGACGTTCATCTTCACTTGTTCTTCTATGGATGGGAAGCCTCATTGTACAGTCAACAGTTTGAATTGAAACTTTTTGGTTCCCTTTCTTTGGTCGTTGTTCTGTTCTTCGCTGTATTCTTGCGAATAATTTCCGATGCATATTGTCCAATCTGGAACTTTCTAGTGACTGTCCAACATGTCTTGCCCTTTTCGGGACTTGCAAGCGACTGTTTAAATGTCTTGTCTGTTTCAGGTTTTGTGAGCGACACTCTAACATGTCTTATTTGTTTCCCACGTTCTTTCTGGGAGAAATTTAAACCTTTCCCCTCCCTTGCTGGGGATAAGGAAAACAAAACCATAATTTATTTGTTGTGTTTATAATTTAATAAACTATTTCCCATTCTTTTGCATCGAGTTACGATGGCACCTGCACGTAATAAGATCAATTTGTCTCCAATATCATTTTGCTTATTTATATTCAATGATATATGAGAGACAAGTTTTTGTGCTGAGTGGTATATTCCTTACCAATTATTTTATCTCCCCCTTTATACATCAATTCCAATGAATTATCTGACTTCCTTTTTTTTATATGTTTAATTAATTACCCACAAATTTGCGATTTTATTAAAGTGACATCAATGTCTCATAATTTCTTGAATTTTACATCTTATCTCACTTTTTCCTGACATAGAGTAAGTTTATTACTGAATAAAATATCCTATGTATATTTATATTTATATAGCTATAAAACATTATAAAATTCTTCTCAGGGTCCCGTGGACCTTACACTCTCCTATGGAGGTTAGGTTTAGCAGGTCAATGTGAATTGCTAATTCACATTATTTATTTAGATAACTGCATTTTATGAGTAAGAAAATATAATTGTAATATCCATATTTTTTTAAGACTGAGTTCATCTTTAGATCTTCAAATTGTTAACATCAATACAGCCTTCAAGCAGAAAAAATTTAATTTTCTCTCCTATGGAGGTTAGGTTTAGCAGGTCAGTGTGAATTGCTAATTCACATTATTTATTTAGATAACTGCATTTTATAAGTAAGAAAATATAATTGTAATATCTATATTTTTTTAAGACTGAGTTCATTTTCTTTAGATCTTCAAATTGTTAACATCAATACAGCCTTCAAGCAGAAAAAATTTAATTTAATTATCTTTGACTATTTACAAATATATTTTTGGCTTATGCAGCCCTCTTTACTTGTTTATATTACACTTAAACTATCCAGAATATACAATTTCCTAATGGAATAAAACAAATTAATCTCATGGTTTAAAAGAATATTCTTTGCTTCCATGATATGAACAGTGCTTTCAATATTCTTCTATCATATCATCATAGTTGTATTTAACATTCTTAAATCACATCTTTTGCTAATTTTAATAATTATATATTTTTATATATACTGTATTTACTATATACAGGGTCGTGCAGATAAATCCGGATTAATCGCAATGTAATTAAAAATAAATTTTCGTTTGGAATTTTTATTTGAAATTATAATCAAGTTATTTAATCAAAACGTTAACAATTTTAATTGTTATCGATGATAATAAATTTAAAGAAAAAAATTTATGGTCATAAGAGAAAAAGAAAATTAAAACAATTTTAATAAAGGAGTTTCCTTGATTTATTCTTTTCTAATAATTAGTTTCATCATGTCTTAAATATCTTCTAGAAACTCTTGAGATGCCTCGTAAAAGCAGCCATAAACTACTTTGAGAATCTTTATACTGATTTCTTCCCAATCCCCAACAAGAGAACAAGCTATTTCATAGTTCGCACAAGACCTCGTAAATGGATAAAGAAAACAAAGAGAATCCACCACACAAGTACCTCGTTTCCTAACTAAATGTCTGTACAATAACATGTATACCTTACTAGAAATAGCACTTAAAAAACTAGCCATACGTACAACGAGAGTTAACTCTTAAATTAATATTTATTTATTTTTTCCAAATTCTATTCGTATAAATTTACGTACGAGAGTTAACTCTTAAATTAATATTTATTTATTTTTTCCAAATTCTATTCGTATAAACATTAAAACATTCAAATTAATATTAAAAATAAAATAATTATCATTATTACTTACTGCGACTTGTTTTGTGCTTTAAAAATGAATTATTTAAAATATAATTCACTTTAGTTTTCCATTGCGAATGAAAAGTCTGGAAAAAATGGAAAATAGTTTTTATTAACGTAAAATTTAATATAAATTTTTAAAGTTTGAATAGCATAAAATTTTTAATTTAATTAATAAAATATAATTTATTATTTTTGAAATACATTTATAGATCTATAGTTGGAAGAGATATAAATGTGAAATTCTTTTATGAATGAATTTTTTAAAACTTGATTCAACATAAAGTAATAAATTATTTATAATTAATCTGATAAGAAAGTTATAAAATTATTCAAAAAATAAATTTATACGAATTTAAAGTTAGTTTTTAAAAAGGGAGAATATTTTTAATATTTAAATGTGGTACCTATAAATATGTAATTTTATTGCTATAAGACTTATTTAATTTTTTATCTCATAAATTACTTTAAAATTATGATGTTACTTACTATTTTATAAGTAGAAAATAAAGCTATCTAATAAACTTGTTGCAGTTAAAAGTCACTATAATCTTTTAATTATGTATTTTGCTCAGATGCACAAACTAATATGAATCATACTAAAAAATGTTCTGTGAAAACGCAAATATATTTCAATAACAAATTACTGATATGAAAATTCTTAAATATTAAATTTTAAAAAATTCAAATATTTTGTCATTTTAAGATATGTAAACTTTACATTCTTCACACGAAATCTCCACAGCAAACAGTACCTACCACATGTAACAAGTTTCTAATAAAATTTAAAATTGAAGTTTACTATTTCCCAAACACAAATTTTCATACATTTCCAGAATAAATATTTCGGAATTTTGTGGTGTATTTATTTATTTAGATATATATATCTAAATAAATAAGTATGAAGCATTTGATCTGAATCACACTCGAATATATGGAGAAAAAATATAAAATAGATAAAGCTCTTGTCGAGAATCTCATTTATCATAAAAAATCTTTTAAAGGGGTATAATAATCTTCTTGTGCGACAAATAATTTCATGTATACTGCACAGAATTTTTTTAATTTCGAATACTGCCATCTTGTAACAAGACCACAAGAAAATTTCGAAATCAATAATCATACATTTTGGATTAAAAAAAGTTATCGTTTCAAATTTAAATGCTCTTCAATAATTTGTTTTGAATTATTTTTTGGACAGTCTGATAATAAACTGACAGAAAAAGTAATTACTAGGATAATATTGCAAAATATATCTAAAATCTTTTCAAATGACTATAGTGCTATTGACTCATGACAAGTAATTTCAGTTGCCATTGCTGTAACCAAATCATGTGGCACTTTCAAAATTAATAGGAATGTTTCAAAGAAAACAAGGAATGATCCAAAATTTGAATGCTCTGCAGTATTTGGTTTTTGAATCGTTTTTTATAACGGATGGACTATAGAATGAAAAATAACGATAGTACATAAATATAACCATTTTTTTGTAAAAATAAAAAATAAAAATGGTTTATTTACTTAGACAACTCCGAAAAATTTCGATATTTGGTTTTCGAATCGTTTTTTATAACGGATGGACTATAGAATGAAAAATAACTATAGTACATAAATATAACCAATTTTTTGTAAAAATAAAAAATAAAAATGGTTTATTTACTTAGACAACTCCGAAAATTTTCATTTTTAAATCATTTTAAATATTTAAAAATAAATGAGATTATTAGCGCTTTAAAGCAAACTTATTTACTTCATTATAAATTAAAATACAAAATTATTTAATATTGCAACATTTCATTTTTAAATCATTTTAAATATTTAAAAATAAATAAGATTATTAGCGCTTAAAGCAAACTTATTTACTTCATTATAAATTAAAATACAAAATTATTTAATATTGCAATTTTATGAAAATTATTCAAGATCTAAAAAAGTCAATTATATGCATTCATTGCCTTTGAAATCGTTTAATAAAACATTTTTCACTCAGATATTATCTTCTTTCTTAGTTAAAGCGAATCCCTTTGAGAGACCGAACTGTAATTTTATGAAAATTATTCAAGATCTAAAAAAGTCAATTATATGTATTCATTGCCTTTGAAATCGTTTAATAAAACATCTTTCACTCAGATATTATCTTCTTTCTTAGTTAAAGCGAATCCCTTTGAGAGACCGAACTGAATTTACTTTATTTAATTTAAATTAAAAATGATTTATAAACAGCATTATCGCCATACTATTAACGACATAGCTAAACTTACATTAAAATAACATTTATTTATAAAGATTATATTCCCTTGTTGAAATTCAGTTTAATCTTCCTGAAATAAGAGAAATTCTTCCATTTGAATTAAATATCATATATCATTAAACACTGATTCCATCTTTCAATGAACAATGTTTAAATATCCGGCCTAATGACTGAAATTTCAATATAGATCATGCATACGGAAATTTTGTGTATACATCTTCATAGCTTCTCAATATCAAATTTAAAGTTATTGTATTAATTAATTAGACATCTCAAAATCAAAATTAGATTGAATTATACTATCGATTAGAGTAATTAAAAAGTTTTCAACAAGATTATTTGCTAAATGATGATTTTGTAATTCTTATATTTATTCCTTCCTAGTTTGATAACGAAGACATCTCTTTGAATTCTTGAAATTCTCATTTCTTCAATTTTTCTATTTATCTTGCATAAAAACTACAAACGTTTTGCATCAATGCTGCTCGAACATTGATTACGTCTTCACTTCTTGAAAAATATATTAAGTCTTCGAGTGCCTCTCAATATTTATTCCATTATTTCCCAAAATTAATTTTATTAAGATTTTTCAAGATAACTGTCAATACTAGGTACACAAATAATTGAATTTGACATTGTAATAAATTAAGGTACGCACAAGCAATTTATCACAAACAAATAAATCATTAAATTGAAAATAAAGTTATTAACAAACAGTGTAAAAACATTATTCATTATAATCAACGATTCTTATTGTAATTTTTGTTTTTGGATCACATCAATATGATAAATGAACCGTTTTATTTAGCTTGCCTTATTCTCGAAATATCTTTTTGGAACAAAAGTCAATTTTAGAACTGAAAAGAATAAACATTTTAATGAAATTTTGTGATTATTTTTGTAATTTCACCATAAAAAAACAGCGAAATTATTTTATAATCTTCAAAAGATGTAATTCAAATCAGTTAATTATCTCAAGAATCTCGACAATTTCATTTTCATCTAATGTACTAATGCATTACGATGACATTTCCTTATCCAAAATTTAAAATTTTCCATTGAAAATTATTATTATAAAATAATGATTTATAGACATTTCACTATAACAGAATAAAATTTTAATAAAATAATTCCAATATTAAAAATTTACTTTTTCTTCATTCTTCGGCAATAATATTAAAATGAGATTATTATAAATTGCAAACTTTGGTGGTTGGTTTATTGTCACAGGACTTTACATCGCTTCGGGTTATAACGTGACGAGTCTATGGAATTGAAATTGTTTAAAGGATTGAAAACAATTCTCCCTGATGGTTGGTAGAGTGAATGGAAATTGTTAGGAAAGTCCCAATTCTCCAGATAAGATATCCAAGCATCCAATGTCCCAAGCAATCCGAAAGACTGAAAATTTCGACATTGTATACCTTGATTACGCATCAAATTGTTTTATCACTTCAATTTTAACGAAAAAATATCAGGTTTTTTAGCAATTCTTGTTAATTTCTTTATAACTCAAAGTATCAGCTTTTTTTATTATGTAATTTGTTTCATATTTCATAGATTCACCATAGAATTTCAATAAATTATAAAACAAAGACGATGAAATTTTTAGATAGTGAAATAGGGTATATCATAAATATTTTTCCTTGTATAAAACATACTTCAGTGAAGAAATTATATTGGAATACATCATAAATTATGCCTATTTACCAATTTTCACTTTATGGAATTAATTAAGAAAATTATTCATAAATATCTCACCTGTAATTATTTAGTGCCAACGCAATCATAAAATAATGATTTTATAATATATCATATCATTCAAAAAAGTTTCTAATATTTAATTCCCTGCCAAATAAAAATCTAAACGAATTAATACAATATTAATATCATATGTTCACCATTTTCGAATGGTAGAAATTTTGAGCTTAAAAAAATATGGCATCGTATTTTTTTCGATGGCAACATTTTTCTACTGAATTTCATAAAAAGCTAACAATTCGTTCAAAAATTATTTGCGATAAAATATATAAATAGTATTGACAGAGTGGTGATCACTATAGACAATATGTGGCACTAGATATAATATAAGATAGTAGAAATAGACAGTGTAAATCACTAATATCATAAGTGTCAAGAGCAATTTATTACTGTTAAAAATTGGATAAGTAATAAATTTGAGTAATACTAGTCAAGTCACTTGGATGGCATTTCTCAAAGCATAAGTATGTGTAAGATTATATAAAACACTGAAATATCCAAGCGATGTTTCAGAACTTTAAAGTTGAGTTGTAAATTCCAACCAAGTAAGTCTCAATTTTATTACTTGTCGACTTTTCACAAAATAATAAATTACTCTTGGCACTTGTGATATCAATGGCGTTTCAATTTTTTTTTTTTTTCGTTTTTAGATTTTACTTGGCTAATTGTTTTACACAAAAAGGTGTTATTCTGAATGATATCAATCAACCTATTTTGATTCTTCGGAAATTTTAATAAAAGACAACAAATTTAATAGAAAATTCTACAAAAACTTCAGAATTTTTTTCTAATGTAATATAAAATAACTCAATCTTACAAGTTAGCTTTCGGTTTAGCCCGGTTATGCTAAGTTCAGCTGAATAATTGTTGTTTCCACGAAATTTTGTATTCAGTTTTCAAAAATTTTATGGGAATTTAAAAAGCTTTTAATGTTGTATAATCTAAAGGACAACATTAAAAGAAACATTTTTGTTTATCAGATAAATTTCAAAAATTCCTACATTTATGCTATTCTGGCATCAAACTACTTATCATAATTGTACTAATAATTAAAATTTTGGTATTATTATTATTAGGGGGTAGTGGGCTGAACTCGGAGGTATAGCTCAAGATGAAATAAGAAAAGAAGTGAGGAGGACAAGGGACCCTCAAGAATAGGTTAAAGGCTCTGTCGTTAGAAGTGTGACAGTCACTAGAGGATGAGAGATTGATGAACGACCAGCACCAGTCAGGGGCCCAAAGCGACCGTTTGTTAACACAGTATATTTACAATATGTACATTATGTGTAAGAGTTGCTGGAACATCTGCCAGTTCCAGAGCATTCAGTTTTGGCGATCTTCATTCGGATGCCAATCATTGTAAAGAGCATTCGTAGTATGTAAGAAGTCCGTTAAGTATTTGGCATTTTTTGTCAAAAAATAAATAAAATTACTTCTATAACAACAACCTAGGTCAGGTTACAAGTACGAATTCTATACGACGTGGAACACTGCGCACTCTAGTGGCGGGATTTCAAAATCTTACAGCAACGGCGTCGAAGTGGGAGGACCATATACATTTATAGACCATGTCTCTACCAAGGTCACTACCGTGTCACGTGCAAGTATAGCCAAATTCCCACCAAAACAGAAATAGCGAAAATTCGTGTGTTAAATTTGTCCGGATTTACCTGCACGACCCTGTATATATACCAGTAGAAATAATTAATAAATTAGCAAAAGATAAAAATCTACTGCTGTATTTATAAATGACTTCTTTATTCTAACAGATATCCCTTCTCCTCTATTAGTCCTTTAAACTAATATTCTACAGTACTGTACAATCCCATCAAAAACATCTCATATGTAAAAAAATAAGCCAAGTACAGTATTACCGAAACAGGATATTTGTGAAAATTTAGATCGGTTATTTTGGTTGATGTTATCATATTATTTTCTTAAATCGTCAAACAAGTAGTTGCATCTAAATTTGTTGCAATTTAGATGCAACTATTGTTCGACAATTTAAGAAAATAATATGATAACATCAACCAAAATAACCGCATCTAAATTTTCAAAAATAATATGATAACATCAACCAAAATAACCGTATCTAAATTTTCGCAAATATCCTGTTTCAGTAATACTGTACTTGGCTTATTTTTTTACATATGTGATGTTTTTGATGGTATTTACATTTATTTTCAGATGAAAGCATGTTTTTGAGTGAGAATTATAACAATAATATATACATCATTAAATACTCTGTTTTTATTTTGATCAAGTTGACGTTTCTAACAGAAATTTACTAAAATAATAAACAAACATAAAATATACGAAATTTGGTCGCATATTAATTAACATAAGTAACATTTACGTTTAGTTTTTATTCTTTTTCAAAATTGTGTAAACGATAGGATATAATAGAGACATTTCTAAAGAAGAGGATCATCATTTTCTAAACCTTTTGAATTTAGCCCAATTGGGTCAAAATTCCCAGATTTTAATTAAGCTAGGTTATGCCTATATTCGGTGATAACCATGCCTTTCAGCTTGTAAAATCCACTCTAACTCCTCTTGCGCACTTTTCCAGGTGCTGCAGTGCATGCCAATTCTATATAAATGGGACCTAAATGCTTCCATTTTTACATGCCAGTGCTTCTTAGATTCGTTGTGTATAAATAAAGGTACATACGTATCTTTTCTAAATATTCTTGTTTGATACTCACTTCTTTATAATCTTAATTTTCACATGAAGATAAGTGATTTCATGCTCATTTATTGAGGAATTATTTGATGATAATACCTTAGGCCTGAAATTAAAAAAGATGAAAGAAAATGAACATGAAATCATGTGAAAATAAAGATTATAAGGGGCGAGTATCAAACAAGAATATTTAGAAAAGTTATATATGTACCTTTATTCATACACAACGAATCTAAGAAGCAGTGGCATGTAAAAATGGGAGCATTTAGGTCCCTTTATATAGAACTGGCACGCACTGCAGCACCTGGGAAAGTGTGCAAGAGGAGTTAGAGTGGATTTTACAACAAGCTCAAAGGCATGGTTATCACTGTAATAGCATACTGAAGTTATGGAGGAAGATAGAAAAGAGTAATAACTTGAATAGCACTGATAATACAAAGGCTGGTAATGACACTAATGAGTTACTGTACGCTATGGAAGAGAATCCTTTTCTGCTTAAGCACAGGAGAAAGTTAGAACGTGCTACTGGAAGACAGATAGCATTTAGGAGGACAAATAATGTATTTAATATAGTTAGAAATGATAAAACTAAGAGGAACCCCATCAATTTACCAGGTGTATATGAGATACCTATAATGAATAGAGATACTACAAATGAAGAACTATATGTAGGATCCAATTTTAGATCTGTTAAGAAGAGGGTTGATGAACATATAGCCGATTTTGAAAACAAGAAAAGTAAAGATTGATTAGTTATGACGCAACAGCTAAATGGAATGAAACATAGTGATAAAGGTACTAGATGATCCACAGAAAATAAGGGTTGCTGAGACTAAAAATTTTTTCTAGAAAAGTGAAAGGGATAAATATAATAAACTTCATTGAACCCAAGAAGGTTAGTATGGCATAGGAATATGAAGAATATTAAAAATAGGGTCGGGCAAGTGCAAAGGGATGTTGATAATACTGTTATATACACGTGTGAAAATGTGTTCTT
Source organism: Olivierus martensii (assembly GCA_000484575.1). Lineage (NCBI taxonomy): Eukaryota > Metazoa > Arthropoda > Arachnida > Scorpiones > Buthidae > Olivierus > Olivierus martensii. The sequence continues at coordinate 23,125 of AYEL01086595.1, forward strand.
TGTTTATAGATTTTATTTTAATTTATTTTATTTTAGTTTTTAAGATTCTAATTATTTCAATTTGTTAAAAATTGTTTTAATTTTCGAATTTGTTCTATGTTCTGGAACACCAAAAAATGTATAACTGTTGGTCGTTCTATAGGCTGTATTTATGCTAGAGAGTTGAAGAGGGCTAATTAAAGCCGAAAACGTTCCTCAATAAATTAAATGTTTCACTGAGAATTAATTTTGGACTGCTTATTAGTGCTTATTGTTAAACCTTAATTAAGATAAATGCCTTTAAGAGCAGTTTTCTATTTTGAGT
>AYEL01086596.1:0-25305 GCA_000484575.1 Olivierus martensii
CCGACATAACATAAGGAAATATTCAGCAAATACACATATTTCGCTATATGCAATATATTATCTACCTCCAAAATCTGTAATACTCAAAATTCAAACTTAAAATTACTCAAAAATTAGATCAACACACCTCGAATCAGATAATATGGCAAATTTTGCTGGCGCGCTGTGAGTGTAGTGCCAAATTTCCGTTGATAAAGTAAGCATCATAATAGCCAATAAATAGCACAACTTGCACAAAATAATTCGCATTACTGGCAAATATACCTGTACTAAACGCTTTTACCCCGGTATACGGTTTTGTACAGGTTTCCTCTACATAAAAAAAACATTTATTTTTAATTATTGTTTTCTTCAGTATGATGTTAATCTTAAAATTAATTTCTAACCAAATCAGAATCCATCATTTTAAAGACACCACGAATCGATTAAATTTATGAGAAAGGAAATTATTTTCCAGTAATTAATTATTTATATATTATATAAGAAAGTTTCTAAAATATTTTTTTAAAACAATGCATTAAAAATTATAGCAATCACGATAATAGTTAATCATCAAATTCGACTGAAGTCATATTTCTAGTTTATCAAATTCATCGCTCTTCATAATCAGTACAAATTCATGCTGAAGGCTCATGTTACAATAAAAATGAAGATGAGATGGAAACGTAAAAATACCAAAATTCATAATCAATAAAAATGTGACTCACAATATTTCTAAAATGACTAATAGCCTTAAAATAATCTCCTAGTGAAAACAGAAATTATCCTAAAAAATGGATTCGACATAAATTTCAAAAAGTTATTGGTTTCAAATACCCTAATTTAGGTTGATACTTTTAATACCTTTTTGTGATATAAAACGATAATTTGCATACGTCTTCAAATAAAAATTTCTCTGTTTTTGAATTCGAATTTCGTGACACTATAAAAATGTTTGTTGCTATGCGGATTTTTAAAATCAATGGCTACAGTTTATATAAAAATAATTGATTTAAACAGAACTACTTGTTGGGTAGTTTCAGAGAGTGAATCGATTCCAAACTTTTCTATCAGTAAATCTGGAATCGATTCCCAGTAATTCTCTAACCTTGTAATTTTTCAATCGATTTCATTAAATCAAGAATGCTATTTAATTACTATTTTCCATTCGGTTTAGAGTAATTTGATAATTAAAATAATAAGAAATAGGTTACTAAATTGAATCAACTATCATTTCATAAACAAATCCGTTCAGCCATTTTTCAAAACAAAAAATTTATATATTTTTAGTAATCAGTTAGAAAAAAATATTTTTTCCAAGGAAGCATTTTTCTCAATGTAAGAATCTTTAATGGATTTAATTGTAAATTGAGAAATATCAATGTTATTTTGTAATTTAAGAGCGAGAAATTAATGTTTATTGAAAATATATAATTATATATAATTATGAATTTTATGAGAAGTTTAGATGAATGAATATAATACAGTATTTGTTCGCATCAATTTTCTATATATCTTATATATAATAAGAATATATTATTCTTTATATATATATATATTATGCGCTACGTAACGCTATAACACTTCACAATAAATTAGATGCATTAATTTATTACAATGTTTTACAGTATTACGCGCGTTCTAACGCGTATTTCTACACGTATGCGTTAACATACAGTTGGTTGCGCTACGGTCGCGCGCTTCGTAATCCAACGACATGATGTAGAGCAGCGGTTCTTAAGTGCGGTCACCAAGTGATTTTAATGCAGTCATAATAAAATATTTTTGTGTATAACTGGACAACAGAGTTTAAGGAAATGCTGAATATAACTGCGTTAAATTTCTATTTATTGTATTTATATTAGACAATCTTATATAGCAGAGCCAAGGATTTCGACCAGTTGAGGGGAAAAATGTATCCCTAATAACTTTTTACTAATCCAAATCATTAATATCATATTTAATTAATTTAAAAATGATCTTTTTTGAATAACAATTGAATGATTGGATACAAAGTTTCTTATTTTCACTTACCGTAAAAATTTATCAATTTTGATCACATTAAAATTGGATAAACTTAGTTCAATTATGTTACTGAGTCTCAAGTGATATACATGGTGGTGGAGCCATCAGTGCCTTTCATGACTACTCAGATCCCACCATAGGCTGAAGTGCCTTTCATGACTACTCAGAGCCCACCATAGGCTGAAGTGCCTTTCATGACTGCTCAGAGCCCACCATAGGCTGAACGATAGGTTGAAAAATTGGATTTAAAGAGCTAATCTTGGCCCCCTTTCTGGAAAATCTAAAGATGTACGACAAAAATTAAACAGTTCTTCAGATGGCCACAGATGCTTTACCACGTTGCATTCTGCGAGTTTATCATAAAATTTCAGATCAGTGGGCCACCAGCCTCTTTTCGTAGCCGCATTGGCAGCCAGAAAAAATTTTTTCTTAAGAACTGCTGAATTAACTTATTTTCCAATTAAATTTTAATAATAATAAAAGTTTATTTATTTTATTAATTATTATTATTTTTTACAATTTCCATTTTATCTATTTATTATCTTATTAATTACAATTAATTATTCGTTTTTAATTAATTATAAAATTAAATCCACCATGTTATTAGATTTATTTTTATAACGTTATCATTCTCAAATTTTAAAAATTTACCTTAAAAATTGTCTTCCTTTCGTTTAATAAAATGATTAAACATTTCAATACGTTAATAATACTGTAAAAATTGTGAAATATTTGTTTTTCTCGTCTTATCTCGATTATAAATGGTTCACAGCACTAGATTGCAAGCTTCATGCTTCGAAATACTTTTAACTGCATCAATTTATCTTTATCCATTCTGGAGATATGAACATGGAAATTGGTATGGAAAAGCGATTATAAAAAGACTAAGAGATAATTCAAAGAAAGAAACGAAGAACTGCATAACTTGTTTAACTTCAATAAATGCAAATATAGAAAACACTTCCGCTTGTTCAATTCTTTTTCTTTCGTTTCTTCATTCGCTCTTAACTCACTAGTCAGTTTTTTTTTTTAATCAGGAATCTGCATTTCATTGGTGATAAAGAAAAGCACAACTGCTTTATAGAAATAAACATCTTATTCTTACCAGGCTAGCGAAATTTTTTAGTTAGAACGAGAATAAAAATCGAATATAAACTAATTTTGTAAAAATTATAATTGGCTTAGAACGCATCTTTAATCTACTAGATAAGATAGAATGATAAAAGATTAGCATTATACTATTTATTGAAAGAATTTACGAAAAGAATAGATTCGGGAATTGTGTTTCTGAACAGCACGACGACGAAAGTCAAAGGTTAACGAACAGCTTCAATTTTTTAACTTATGTAATCTGGTTATAGGCTCAGAAATGCCTAAGCAAAGTCTGTGGCTTTCGTAGTAGTTTTAAATTATTTACGGCCGGTTGCAGAAGTCTTATTTTGCAGGTTAAAACAGGTTTTAATCTGCAGATTTATCTTGCTGCATTGCACGAAGTCAAATCTCTAGGATAAATTGTTGACTATTTTTGACTATAATTTAACCAACCGATTTTGGGCGATAAAATTTATTCTATAGATTATCCAGCCAAATACTATGGTGGAATGCAGCAACTTTCGAATTCGAAGCTGAAAATAATCGCGATTTAGATTACATTTATCTTAATCTAGAACGGATATTTCTGAAAAAGATAGATCCATTTACCCTTCATTATGATAACTTTCATGTGAGATAATTTATTTTAAAGAAAATCAACAGTTTTATGGTTACTGTCAAAGGTAAGTGAAATATGCACTTTATATATCAAAGTTCATCATTTTATTTTAAATTCATAAAGTAAATTCTTACTAACATATTACATATACATATGTGTGCCTATATTATAACCGTATATATTGACCTCCAAGAGTAAACAATAGTAAACCAAAAATACAGGCCTATAGATCTACTGTATTTTCAGATCTGTATTAGACCTATTATTGCAAAGTATTCGCTATTATGCTAGTATATGCTTAATTATACGTGTACCGTATTTGGTTAATATTTTTAAAAATAATGAGCTAAAAACTGAGCTGCAAATATTGAAAACAGTAAATAACTTAATGGGCGCCTTCATGTTCAAACAGTTGCGCAGTAACTATCTTCACGCTATCTGGTTGGGATTTAACTTTTGCCTCGTGCAACATTCTGTACTTAATCTTTAGATTTTCGAAAAGGTTAGAGTTATTGTACAGATAACTATTCTGCAGATTAAACCGAAAGTCGTGCAACCGGCCCTTAACGAGTTAATAAAAAGGTTATCGCCATATCTTTCTTCGATCACATATTTGATGTCTGAAATGAAATTGAGGAAATGAATAATGCATAACTTTAGAAAACTATATATAATTCAGAAGTGATTATTGGATTTCTTTTAATGACTACTTATTAAATTTGAAACAAGTTTCTTCGTTAATTTGATTAACTTCGATTTAGAAGTTAAAACAAGCACTCCTTCGCTTACGAAAGTTATACCAATTTAAAAGCTTTAAATGAGTACAACTGTCATAAGCACGTATCGGGAACTTATTAAACTTAACAAGTATATAAAAATGAAAATCGGTTAATTATAAATATAGAAAAACAAAAGCAAGAATAACAATTATTTTTTGCCAAACGATAAAAACCAAAAAAAAAATTTCAATCAGTACGATAGTTTAAAAATTACTCTTATGTACTACTGAGATAATGAATGATCTATTTTAAATATAAAATAACATTTGAAATCAGAGGCAGTTGTATAGAAATTAATTTAAAATTATTTGATTTTATTGAATTACATTAGATGTTTCTGTAAGTATCGATTTGAGATTATTGATATATAAATAACATTAAGATGATATACTAGTAGTTACGATTTTACATGAACACTTTAACGATTATAAAAGATGTAGCTTTACTTTCTGTTGTGAAAAGCTACATAAAAAGGCGAGAAATTTCAAACCATGAATTATTGGACACGACTATTACAATCCTCAAAGGAATAGTTTTTGCGAAACTGAAACAACAATGCTATTGAGGTCAATCCATCAAATATAATTGGCACTCACTGTTCACAAGATGTCTCTCTTAGTAATTCCTTTTTTTTGTATAACAAACAAATCCAAATCTTTTGCAAGCATATTTTGGCACTATTTTAAGCATCTTTACGCTCAAAACTTGCAAATCTGATTTTAGGTGTTGCAAAGGTTATCTATGGCCCATTTTAAATAAGATTGCTTGGAGATACAAGAAGCTTATTGATAACTGAGATTAAATAAACATAACAAAATTTTTTACAAAAAAAAATCAGAATTTATATCTCTATAAATGAGTATATTTTGTCAGCTTTGAGATCATATAAAATTTAGAACTTATTTTTATGTCTCAAATTTTGCAAACGTCTTTATTAATGATGACAAAATGAAATCAACAAACTGCATAAATTTATAAAAGAGGTTAATGGTGATTTATAAAAAAAAAAATGTTTGTTTTAAATATAATTCGCATTTTCCTCTCAAGTCATAGCGATAAAAAGAAACAAATTTTATTCAGATTTTATTATTCAAACTCAAATTTATAAGATTTTCGTGTGCCTAGGCTAAAACTGTAGATTTGAAAGTAGCTCAATAGTTTGAATTCATTGAAATAATTTCAAAAGTCGTCCATATCATCAAAACTGTACAAAAATAGTATAGAAACGGATAAAAATATGCAAGTTTTATAAGAAAAGTGACTTAACATTCTACACATCTAACGTTGGCATCTGGCAATAAAATATCAATTGAAATGTATTATATGCTAGAAAAGTAAAATTTGATATTTATTACATATTATGCAAAATAGCAAATTCAAAAATAGAAGAAATATAGTTTAGATATCTTCTTTAACTTAGTTTTAAAAACTTATCACGCTTCAACTTGTAATTTATAGTTTAGAAATAATAAAGTTACATTTTATAAATTATATTAGTATAGATATCATCATCAGTCACCGATATGCGAGAAATAGATTCGAATAAAAATGAACAAGAAAGATTCATAAAGAAAGATATAAATTTATTAATACAGATCTTGACACCTTCACAAACATTCGTTTTGTATATGTAACACTTATAACTATAATAAAATTCAACTTAATCAAACGAACTAAGTTTATTTCATATTTATGTTTAATTAATTTAAAGAGAAGCATTATGTATTTGTTATACTAATAGGCTACAGTATTTAATTACATAGTTTCTCCCATAATTGTATTCATTAGAAATATTCTCTTAACGAGAAACTAGATACAACAATTTCTATGACGAATGAGTAAAGTTACAATTTTGAAGATTTGTCACAACTTTGAAACATTGGAAAAGTTTTATTTCTTTTTATATTAATGTTCCTGAATGCATAAAAATGTATGTGATGTAAAATACAGTAGATCTTTTGATAAAATAAAAACTTTACTTAATGTTTTTATTGATAGAACTACATTTTATGAATAAGAATTTAAATGGCATTAATACATTTCAAATATGACAAAAAATTTCGAATATTGTATAGAAATACTTAAACTTCAAAGGTCTCAAATTGTAAAAGAACCACATGAAGACTTTGAAATTGATGCCAGTATATCTTTGATGTAAAACGGTAAGATTGTCTAAAATAAGAATCATTTGAGATTTTTTTTTATTCTAGAGATATTTTGTGGTCAACTTGAAATCATACAGACAAAAATAAATAGTCACATAAGCTACTTTTATCGAGAATATACATAAATTTCTTCAAATGACTATAATTTCATGGACAATAAATGGCTTCAGAGTAATTAGCGTTTTTATATTTCAAACAGTACCGGTACCATTCTTGTTTCAAATTGTTACCACGTAATCGAAATCATTTAACATTCTCAAATTAATACGCATAATTGTTGCTTGGTACGAAATAATCATTTAAAATTTGATTGCTCTCAATAGAGGAATCTCAAACATATTAATGACTGAAATATAGGCATAAAGGCCCGATCAATTTTTTGTATAAAAATTGCTTAAAAAGAACATAATACTAATATTTATTTGATAAAATTAATTCATAATTTATTATTTTTTTAAAAATATAATTAAAATAAGTAACAACAACAATAATAATAATAAAATTATATATAATAAAGGAATAAGCGTGTGGAATCCATGTTTCTGCGCATGCGTTAACTCCCGCGACCGGAAGTGCAGCCGTTACTATTTTCTCTCGCTTCGAATCTTTAATCACGTCTTTTAGAAATCAAATCCCAATCTCATTATAAATTTTGTTTTAAATTATTACAGTTTACTTCTTATTTATGTCTGTATATTTCTTTTTGTTATTTAACTTCAATTTCTGGCTTTTTCGATCGAAAAATGTTGGCTGTTTACGGGTCCGAGGGTTCAGTTTGCATTCGGTGCGCCGAGGCTACATAAACATTGCATTTAAATAATACGGGAATCCCTTGATTAGTGCGGGTTTGAATAATGCGGTTTTAATTAGTGCGCAAAAATAATTTGAGACTATCCTTTGATATATGCGGTGCCAGATTTGATTAGTGCGCTTCAACAAGTGTGATTTCTTTTTTTGCAAACCCTTTGATGCGTTGGCAACTGAATCTTAGAGACTGTAGTCCACACGATTAGTGCACTGCAATAAATTTTATTTATTTAGTTTAATTCTGTTAATATTACGACTTTCATCATTTAAAACCCTTTGATGCGTTGGCAACTGAATCTTAGAGACTTTAGTCCACACGATTAGCGCACTGCAATAAATTTTATTTATTTAGTTTAATTCTGTTAATATTACGACTTTCATCATTTAATTTTTATATTTCCATCAGAGGGCAACGCGGATCTCTCTAAGAGGCAGTGCCAACAATCTATGGGCAGTGCAGGTGCTTTATTGTATTTTCCGCATTATTTTCCGTTTTTATTATGGATGACAGGCTATGTTTGCATCATTGTTGGGTTGCATACAAGGATTCAACAGAAAAAAGATTACGACAACGATTATAAAAAATATGACGTGCTCAAGAGATGAAATGCTTCTTTTTTTGGTGTATTTAGGCACATAGTGACCAGAGGCTAACTAGTAAAAGTAAAAATTAACATGCAATAATAAAATGTTAAATAAATATCAAAATATATTTATAAATAAAGCTTTACAGCTCAGATTAAAATTAATATTAGAACCATTTTCATAAAAAGAAATTTTAAAATGAATGTACTATATTTGATTACACGAATACTTTTATTATTTTAAAAAAATATCTCCCAGTCTACATTATTTACGTTCAGAAACTTTTGTATTATATTTCCTTAGTGTATATATAAGATAGATTTAAAATTATTTGAAAGATACAAGCTTTTAAGATATAGAACTTTCTAAATTTCGAACGATGGCCATCTTATAGTATATTAAGTCTTTAAAATTTATAATGCTATATCTCGGATAAAAAAGAATGGTTACTTAAATTTTAAACACAGTATTTTTCAATTTTGCAGATATTTTGACAGACAAATAGAAAAGTAGTTACTCAAGACCATCATTGTTATAGATATATAAAATTCCTCGAATAGCTATAGATTTCAATATAATTCACTGACGCAAAATTTCAGAAATATTGAACTTTAAAATTTCGAATGATCACTTTCTTGTAACGAAATTTTATAGAAATCTTAAAATTAATTAGCATATATATCGTGGATAATAATGAATAAGATCTAAAAGCTTGAATAATCTGTGATGCTTGATTCCAAGATATCTTATGACCATGAACGATCAGGAGAACAAATTGAATATATATATATATATATATATGCCTTCAAAATTCAAGCTTCTTAAAATAACCTAAACAATGTTTATCTATGTATATCTTTGCAATTTTTCTTCATTACTTATTCTGTTCTTGAAAAAAAGACTTTCCTGTTTTAATTTAATTCTTCGTAACATTAATATATCACGAGTACGGAATTAAATCTGCAATGTCATGCTTTCAAAACAATATAAATATTATAGAAAAAAAATTCTTGATTTTTATTTTATATAGTAAGACCCCGTTTAACGCGGGGGATACGTTCCAAGGAAACCGAGCGCTAAATGAAACAGCGTTAAATGAAGTCATCTTAACATGTAAATAATGGGAATATATCCTGAAACAGGACAATGAATAAAAAAATATACGTATCATTTTTTTTATTTTATTTTGTAACATGTATTATTACTATTGTATTATATTAATTATAGACATTTTTTATTGCTAATATCGATTTGTATTCATAGATCATTCATGAAAATCAAAAATATTCAAGTAAAGTTTTTATTGCTAATATCGATTTGTATTCATAAATCATTCACGAAAAAATTATTGCTAATATTGATTTGTATTCATAAATCATTCGTGAAAATCAAAAATATTGGCTAATATCGATTTGTATTTCACAAATATTGGTGAAAAAATTCTTAAAATATCGATTTGTGTTCATAAATCATTCATGAAAATCAAAAATATTCAAGTAAATCGATTTGGTATCACAAATCATTTATGAAAATCAAAAGTATTCGAGTAAATAACTTATATTTGTGATGAGTAAGGTTCTTCCTTATTTGATACTTTGTTTTTTCGTTAAAAATCATCTAACATCGTTTGCCTTTTCCTCTTTCATTCAGCAAGCAATTGTCGATAGCGAGACATAGCATCCATAACACATCGTCTTGCCTTTGAACTTCTATCAAAATTTAGATCATTTTGTATAAACTGATCCATAATTTCCATAATAATGGCTAGACTTGTTTTGAAAAAATCTGCTTCAAATTCTGCGAGCAGATTTTTTCGTATGTATTGCAGTGCACAGGTATCAAAAAATCTGCTTCAAGTTCCGCGAGCAGATTTTTTCGTATGTATTGCAGTGCACAGGTATCAAACGCACTGCGAGACGGCATAGGAGTATCAAAGCAACAAATTCATGCGATTTCGGATTTATGTGTGTTATACTCACATAAATCCGATTGATTCATTATGGCACGGTTTGAAAAACCGTGCCATAATGAATCAATTAAAAAATATTAAATGAAAAAACCGCGTTATATCGAAACAGCGTTAAATGGAGCAGCGTTAAGCGGGGACTTACTATACAGTTAAATTTGCATAGAGGACAATAATATTAGTTTAAAAAATTGGCGCACAAAAAATAATAAATAAAATATTATTTTAATTTTTATGCAAATTATAAGTATGCTATTAGCAAAACCAGTTATTAAATCTTGAATACTTTTATTATTTTGAAAAAATATCTCCGAGTCTACATTATTTACGTATCAGAAACTTATGTATTATATTTCCTTAGTGTATCTGAGACTTGGTATCACTTTTCAACGCCAAATATATTTTTCTAAGCTATATATAAAATATCTAGCATGCTTGCAGCAGATGCAAAGTTACGTGTTTTTGAAAGATCAAAAGTATTTATGTAGCATTTATTTTATTTGATTTCTTTACACTTTCCTGTCTGAATTTTTATTTCTGCTATCAATCTTTCTTGTACTTGACATTTTCCAAAAAATAAAAAAATAAAAAAAGAAGAAATTTTAAAATAAATTAATAAATTATTTTAAAGTAAAATTACTTAATTCCTTTGTTCTTTGCATCTAAAGAATTCTTTATGTATTTTTCTACCGAATTAGAACTTAATCTTCTGCAAGGTCGTGCATTTGCGTAACTAATCCATCCATAAATAATACCTAGGATAATTCCAAACAACGTAAAAGTACTTCCTTAACAAGACAGGTCAATTGTAAATAAATTACATTCTAAGACGTTTGTTTCTATCTAGTGACATTTCTAAATTTCAATTTGACAAGTTCAACAGGCTGAAGAAACTTGTCGCTAAACCGAAGCCTTGAATTATTATTATTATTATTATTTATTTTTTTTTTTTAAACTTTCTCAAATTTGAAAATTAATAAACTTTTCATTCAATCAATTTACGGGAAATCTTTTATTCATCTGTTGATATTAAAATGTAACATCTGTTATTAATTTAAAATTTTACAGCAAAAAGCAAACGTCAACTGTATAAATTATCAAAGGAAAAAAATAATTTTCCTTTTTATTCCAATTTTTGATGAGAGAATTCCATTAAATTCTGCTTTAAATTTTAATAAAATATTTTCTTTACAAAAATTTCGTTTAATTAATTTATTGAAGATATAATACTGTATAAAAAATTTTAAATAATTAATTAAAATATTTTTAAAGAAATTCATAAAATATTTTGAATTTCTCCTCGAAGTTAATTAAAATATTCCGAGTTTTAATATTGGCCTTTCACTCTTTGATATTTTAAAATATTTTATTATTTTTTTTTTAATGTGCCGTACTTAATACACACAGCGGAACTTTCAAAAAAAGTTTTAGAGTTTCTTAAGAAAGATTTATCTTATTTAAAAAAAGAAAAAAAAATTAATTAATAATTTTGGAGTGTTTGCAACTTGTTGAATGTTTTAATACTTTTTCGGATTAAGTATTAAAGTAACGCAGGAAGGAAAACTTACATAAAACGCATCATTAATTTTTATTAGTGTTGGAACCGATGCAAATATCAATCAACACTTTTATTGATTTAGCAATTATCTTACTTAGAAAACAGCAAAAATAGAATCTACACAATACTGGAGAGTAGCTAAAATAATATTTCATGCGATACGAATCATCATATAAGAATAGAAAACAGCAAAAATAGAAACTACACAATACTGGAGAGTAGCTAAAATAATATTTCATGCGATACGAATCATCATATAAGAAAATGTCTTCCTTTTCCTTTACAAAAATGGAATGAAGAAATGAAATTGTCTTGGAAGTATGAAGTATGGAGCCGTAACAAGTAATCATATAAATGAAAACCAATATAAAGAAAATAAATTGCCTATGTATTGCCCTATTTCAATTGTGGTTATAAAAATAATATTAGCGAATAGCTTTTATCTAGTTTTTTTTCTTACAAGAAAAAAATCAACAATCAGGTAAGAGAACAAACGCGAGCATTGTTTACCATTAGTTACGATCCCATTTTAGTTATTAAAGTAAAAGGAAAAAAAATCAAAAATATTTCATTTTCGCTTATTACTTTTAAACAAATGAAAAAAATTTAATTTTAAAAATTCTCGAAAATCTTAATTATATTAATAAACAAAATAAGTGATGTATTACGTTATTCTTTAATTTATTCTCAAAATTAACGCATATTTTATTCAGATCTTAAATTATTAACTGAATTCTAGATATTAATTAAAGTATATACTGTATATAAGCGATTAGCAATTTTCGATTTAAGCAGCGATTAGCGATTTACGATTAGTAAGATTATAGCCAATTAGCGATTTTCGGCGAAAATATCTATTTAATGATCAAATCTCATTTTATATATTGTTAAGTTATACAACTTTAATAATTTTGTTTCTTCTTATTATTATTGAAAAAATGTCTCGGTTTCTATATAACATTTGCTAAGTTTTCACAAAAATTTAACATTTTTTAAAGATGCATTATTGATCTTTAAAATTAATTTAAATAGTTAATGATAAATATAATTAATCTCTATTTATAAAAAATATTTTTAATTTAAAATATAAATTATTGAAAATAGTTTTTGTTAAGAAGTATTCACTTTTTTGAATATTTTTCACATACCGGTATAGTTAAAAAATATTGAATCAAGGTAAATATGTTTAAAATTCCCAAAGAGAGTATAAAGCGAAAACTCAAAAGTGATAAATTTCAAACTTAAGAATTCCTGCTAAAATTCTGTTGTTAGAAATGACAAAATTGTAAAAATATTACCATATTTAAAAAAAAAATTCCAACTGTTTTATCTTTCTCTTATAATAATCTTACAGACTAAGCACATTATCCAACAGCATCAAAATCTTGGAAGTACTCCAGTTTGCATATGTAAGCGGTTCTACAATACACCTTGCAAGATTATTTTCTGCATTTTCTTTACATGGTTTCCCAATGTAATTCTATCTCTGGGGATTTTATTTTGATACTTACTCCAGGAATCGAAAGAAAAATTTATAATACCTGACAGTTTAACTTATTTCAATATCCGACTGCAATTTGCTCGGAAAATAGGATTAGCACGTCAACATTCGTTGGCAACACTCTTTCAGAAAACTTTGTCATTACTAAATTTTAATATTTTAATTACTTTTCTGAATTCATAATCAACGGAGTTTTAAAAAAATAATAAAATTTTAAATTTAGAGATCATTATAATATCTTAAAAATTATTTTTATTTCAGTAATTTTAATAGTAACAATAATTCACTTCAGATATGTTTACTCAAATGTTTTGTTTTTCTCTCTTCGATATTCGAATTTTATTGAAATAATTCATCAAGAATAGAGTAAACGTTTCTTATTATATACATATGCATCGAAAGTATCGATTCCTTTCCATATTAAAGTTATGCTATTTTGCTATTAATCTCCTTTCTTGTTTATGCTTGGAGCCAGAAACATAAAACATTGATGTAGGAAAGAGAGATCACATTCAATATAGCCTATATTTAATCATTTCTTTGGTGAATCCTTGATGTTACCAAGCTAAATCGAAATAAATTACCAATGTTCCATTTTAATTTTGTATATAAAAAATAAAATAGTTATATGTATGCACAGAAAGTATTCTGTTCTATCAAATAGGTATATTATAACATATTAAATAAATTAAAATATATGTGACATTCGTGAATATCAACAAGATGATATTTCTTGTTTTTAATACAGGGATTTTCGAAGATAGCATGTTTGATATTAAGTGGGCTTATTCGCTCACAAACTGCATTATATATTCAACATGCTTAAATGATTTTTATTGGTAGAAATAGCATCAAGAAAATAATTTGCATATATACTATAGACATCATTAAATTTGCATATACGAGCCCTCACGAACTGCATTATATATTCAACATGCTTAAATGATTTTTATTGGTAGAAAAAGCATCAAGAAAATAATTTGCATATATACTATAGACATCATTAAATTTGCATATACGAGTTCCAATTTTATTAAAAGAAATATTTTATTGTTAATAAATAGATATCAAATATGATATCGATAACTACGCGTAGAAAAATAGATTTTTTTTCGTTGCATTAAAATTATAAAAAGTTTTGTTGCAGTAATTTCAGGTCTGAAAATGAATAAATATAAGCTACAGAAAAGATACGTGAAGAAAGAAGAGATCATTAATATTACAAAATTCAACAGTCTTTTTAAAATATATCAAATATTTATAGAGTCCTTCCGAACAATGATAATTTATAAATAGTGGTGAATTATAGATGCTGTTCTATACTTAAAGTTAAGTTTTATCTCTTGCTAAGTTATCAATGGAGTAAGTTTACTAATGGTTGTCAGCGTTAAGCAGATGAGCTAATTTTCGTTGTAATTTGACAAGATAATCTATCACCGTTGGCGCCATCATAGGAAATGAAAACAAATCCTTATTGTTAGCGAATGATAGGAGAAATTTGTGCTAAATTCAGATAGAATTGTAGCAAATGCAGGATATTGACCTCTTATTAAAGGAGTCGGATTTTTTTTTCTTTCAAACGACTTCCATTCTTATTTATTTCCTTTAAATTTTTGTCGAATAATAATAAAATTCAAAATAACGAATTATATTCTAAATAGAGATAAATATGTAGATATTTTACATATTGCAACAAGCATTATTCGAAACTGTTAAATAAAAATCTTCAAATTTTGTGTAATTTAAAATACTAACTGAAATATAATACATTGAAAATTTATTTTTTATTAAATACATTATTTTAACATTAGTAGTATCATAATATTAATTTTATAAAATCTACATATTTAATTTAATTTAAATATATGAAATGTACCTATGAATACGAAACCATTATATAGATTTTTATCGTCATGTTTTCATCTGGAATTTTGTCCTAAACTAAAATATTTGTTTCTATTTTCATCAAGTGTATAACAGGTATTTAGATTTTGATATTTTACTAGCTTAAATTAAAGCAAAATCATAGTAAAATATTTATAAAAATTTATATTATTCTAATGGTAATTAACCTCATAGCTAATGAAAAAACTTCCAGATGATTATAATATCTTTTTTTTTTGCGAAAAATATTTTCAAATATATAGTTTTTTAAACGACCGTGGCCATCTTGTAAAGGGATAACATATAGAATTTGTATTTATATACCTGGGTAAAAGTAATAATTTCCTAATAATTTCAATGTTTTTAAGTTTATTTTTTGCAGACGACGATCATACCGACAGAAAAAGTAATTGTAAAAGTTCATTGTTGTAGAATATATTTTAAATTTTTTCAAATGACTACAACTTTTTTCGTGTGACAAATAGTTTATTCGATAATATTGCAGTCTTACTATTTCAAACGGCTACTATCGTCTAAGGTAGTGACTTCCAAACTTTCTGTGTCTGCGCCCCCTTTTTTCATAAAAAATTGGTACGCCCGCTCATGTATGCAGTCTTACTATTTCAAACGGCTACTATCGTCTAAGGTAGTGATACTTCCAAACTTTCTGTGTCTGCGCCCCCTTTTTTCATAAAAAATTGGTACGCCCGCTCATTTTCATAGAAGTCTAATTTTATAAATATTTTCCACTTACAACTTAACAACTACAAAACAATATACCACATTTTGTATAAATAAAGTTCTTATACGTAAAAATTATATATTTATTATGATATAATAATTTTTAATACAGTTAAATTTGCTACAAAATCGTACAAAATGTCAGCTACTCTGCACTTAATCCGAAACGGGGTAAGAATGTACGTGCAACTTAAAAACGCTTTGAAGTTTATTTACTCACGCTAATTGGCAAGAGCAGAATTATGAACAAATCTGCTATAAAATGCTTTTTACCGCATTAAGATAGGCTGTTTCGTTTTAGAATTATCCTTTGTTAAAGAAACAAGGATTGAACTCTGAAATGTGAGAGAAAGTATAGTGAAATAAAACAAAAATGTAAAGTGATGTTAATATACAAATTGTTGAAAGTATAGTGAAATAAAACAAAAATGTAAAGTGATGTTAATATACAAATTGTTTAATAACAACTTGCGTACTTATATCGCTTTATATTTTTGTTTTATTTCAATATACCTCCTCTCACATTATTTCCTTTATATCACTTTTTATTTTTTTTCAAAGTAAACAAAGCACACAGTTTTATTATTTAATATGACAAAATGTTTTTGATCGAATAAAAAATGGTTTATACAAAAATTTTAATTGGTATCTTTGCTTTTATCAATCATCATTTCGTTCATTTCTTTTGAATAATCGCATCCTGTTGGCTTTTATGACGTAGCTGCGAACCATGTTATACGCTAGAAAAAGAAGTTAATAAACAAATTAAATTGTAGAACACGAAACAATAAAATTGAACGTGTTATGTGGCTAGAGCAATCTAATACGCGATTACCTCAAGATGCTGATCTGCACTTGTCCAAAGTAACAATATTATGGGGCAAGAGCTTACCAGGGTTTTTCTCAATAAATTTTGAAATGTCAAAAATATTGGCATAATGTAAACCTTATTCAATATTCTTCGTACTTATTAAAAAATATCTCCTAATATGAAGTTTAATATAAACTTTAATCAGTATTCTTCATACTTACAAAAAATAGCCCCTAATATGAAGTTATCTTAAGAATTATTGCACTTTTAAGATTTTGTCAAAGTTGTGTGTGCTGTTCGGACGCGACGCTTTTGTAAAGAGCGATGTAAATACTGGAATCGCATCATTCATCGTGCGTATTCTATGTCGATAGGTTGATATTAACTTGTAGTAGAATACTACAATATCAAATAGCTAATTTCCATTATCTTATAATTAAAAAAATCTCGATAATGCATTTCCCCAATTTCGTTTATCTTATAATAAAAAAAGCCCGATAATGCACTTCCCCAACTACGACCTTACCCCAGTCCACTTTACATGTTTAATACAACATAATATATATTTAATGCGATGGGTGGGCTTATTTTTCAGCACTAATTCTTTCAAATCGGGTGATATCGCTATTCGCAATTATTTTTCAATCACTAAACGAAATCGATATTTTGTCTTTAAAATAGCTACTGCAGAAATATATGCATGGATATATGTACTGTATTTATAACCCTTTTTCCTATTCATTTTTTTTTCGACACCAATTTGAATTTATTTTTGCTTGTTTGTCTCAAAAATGATGTTTTTGAGACAATTCACAGTTTGGAAAACACTGGTCTGAGGAGTTAACTTAGTACTCTCGAAATTATTATGCCTATATTTTGCATAATAAGAAATGATCTCTCAAAATCTTAATGCTTTGCGATGCTTCTTTCTCGAGTATTTTGCCTAACACAAAACGAACAGAAGAGAAAAATATATATATTCTATATTACTAACTTTTTAAAAAATGGCTTTAAAATAATTTTTATACCTTCATTGCGCTCTTTAGCCTATATTTTAAATTATATAAAAGCATATTATCATAAGTAACTTGTAAGTAAAAATTGTTTTGATATTCAACTAAAATAAAAGTTTCTCTAAAATTTTTTAGATACTTCATTATAAAAATTCTTCCATAACTTGAAAGTAATATGGAAATTCTACCTTATGATGAAGTTTCTATTATCAATGGAACTCGAAAAGTATAATAACTAATGGTATAATACTTTTACAGTATTATGGATGTACTGTATATATAATATTATAAAGATACATACCATAATCATAAATATTTTTCGAGCTCGTTATATCTAAGCCCTATATGAAGAATATTCTGCATAAAAGTATTTTTTTTTAAATAAATATTCCTGATATAAAAGTTTCGAATTTTTTCTTGTTTAGCATTCATAAAATGACATATTTAACTTGAAAAATAATAGTGATAAAGAGAAGAAACATTTGTGGAATGAAAATGTGTCACTAAAGCTACATGTAGTAATAATACTTAATACTACTTAAATAATAGTTATTATTAACAAAATTCAAACTACTATTCATAATAATGCATCTCTAGTTGATTTGATAGTCAGACAAAATCCTTTTGGCCTTCCGCCTGAAGGATTTAGAATGGAATCTTACTGATCTCTCATATCTCACTCTAGTCATATTGTTAGCAAATGTACATTCTATAATAATTTTCCGATTTGCTTGGTTAAGTTTAGAAAGTTAGTTGCTTTTAAACTTTAAACAACCAATCGACTTCTCAGTATCATATTATCTGTAGTTCATATAGAAAATACAAAACAAAAGACTGTACAGTACTGAAATTCATAACGAAAAGTTTTTTTACAAAAAGAAGCAGTATATAAAAGTTTCGCAAAATATGCTCCAATTTTAGATATAACTAAAGAATGAAAATAAAAATGGCTGCAGTTCGTTGTAAGATAGAAAATAAAATAATAGTAATAGTAGATTCTGGAGGATAGAGAGGAGATGT
This sequence comes from Olivierus martensii, assembly GCA_000484575.1. Lineage (NCBI taxonomy): Eukaryota > Metazoa > Arthropoda > Arachnida > Scorpiones > Buthidae > Olivierus > Olivierus martensii. Next base: position 18,546 of record AYEL01086596.1, read on the forward strand.
AGCAAAAGAATTTGGTATCAGTTCCTCTACATTATCAACATCCTCGAAATAACGTACCAAAATTGAAGTAAAGATAAGAAAACCACTTCTGGGACCAAAGCCAAAGAGAATGAATGGTGCGCTCTCCCAATGGCATTGACAAGATGCTTCCTCTCGATTTCAAGATATCAGAAACATATCCGTAAATGATCCACCTTTTTTGGCAAAATGTTTCGATCTTAATAAACCTATTTGAGCATAACGATGACTATCATTCAAGTATTAGTCTCGCGTAAAGATTTAGAATTGAATTTCTATTAAACGTAATCTAAAGAGAAAGCAAATATCGTTCCCAATAAATAAGTGTAAGAGAACAACGTATTTTTACCAGATATTTTTATATCTCATATATGTGCTGGATATTTAAAGAATAGAAGAGAGACAACGAATCCAAACAATGATTGATCGCACATTTTATTGAAATTCATCTGGGACTAGGAAAGAACGAAACATTTGATCAAATCAGCGAAACCATTATGCTTTGAAAATTTATGTTCTCTTCCTGAAGTCGACAGATAAACAAAAATAACAAAAAAATCTATTTAACAAATATTTGATATAAAAGAACATCCTTATAAAAATAAACTAGCAAATTTGCAATTCAATTTTTAATTTTATTTTCTCAAATTGCAGGAATGCAATTCGATAACAAAGTCTCGAAAACTTAATATTAAAAATATTAGATTATTGTAAATATTACTAAAAATTTCAACATAGACATGGAAAAAGTTATTAAAATAATTTCATATTCTTATTATTTCTATAATAATACGTCAAACATGGGCCTGATATTATAGAATTTCTTTCAAATTATATAATGATTGTGAAAGAAATTTTACTCATAAAATAACTTGAAACCTATATAGAGAAAATTGTAGGGAAAAAATAAATTATATGGATGTAATAAGTTAAAAATAAACCCGTGCAATTCGAGTCGCAGATTTTCCTCGGGTAAAAATAAAAGAAAATATTATAAATCTATCGCTAATAACTTCTGAAATTCGAGAAATAATACAGTATTTCGAACGCATACAAGGACAAAATGTGGATCCATTGAAGTCCGAAGCTATGAAATTCATTTTGTAATCTAGTAAATGTATTCCTAAATATGCAATATGATTTAAATAATTTGTATTTCAAAGTTTTAATTAATATTCTAATTATTATTATACTACAGTATCTTCTGTTTATTGTATATTTATTGAATAATTAAGATGAAGTCTGAAGATGGAAAATACATGGAATAAAATAAAAACAAACATGGAAGTAGTAAATATTATGAAATAATTTAAATGACTAGAATATCGTGATTACGTGATTATTATCATTTCGAAAAATAATTCTTGAAGAAATTTGACATATAATTATTGTATATATTGATAAATATTGTTTGTATTAGAAAAAGCTTTAGTTGTACAGATTGCGAAATATCACACTAAACTTTCCTTCAGGAAAAAATATTATTTTTTTTTATGGATATTAATGTGTTGTGTAATATTTTACAAAAATTTGAATTAAATCAATCGGTTTGAACATTATGAATAGGATAAAATAAATAGAATGTAGAGCTATGTTATTAAAACGAGCGGAAAGATTATTTTTTTATCCAAAACGTTAATTTTTATGCAGATAAGAATTGAGATGGCAAATCCTTTAAGATTACATAATATGGTAGATAAAATTTAGTAATTAGATAAGAACTATTGAACTTAAGCTAATTATAAATTTGATAAGAAATTATAATTTTTTCAGAAACTTCTTCTGAAAAAAGAAAAAATAAAAGGTAAGATTAGAGGAAAACAACTTAATAGAGGCTATATTAATGAAGTTTAGAATAATTAGAACGAGATTTTTAATGATTCTATAATAAGTTGTCAAACTTAACAATCCATATAGAACATAAGCTCTAATGAAGCCATGTTTTTATAAAATTAAAATTATTTAAAAAATTATGGTTAAAGATTAAATCTATTTATTTAAAACTTCAATGCGTATCTACCATTGTTTTGTCTAAAAAAATAATTTATGCACAAAAAAATCAAAAATGATGTTCGGAATTAAAAAAAGAAAAGCATGTTGCAATTTAAAAGACGAAGTTTGATCATTTATAATCTTTCATAAAAACAAACTTTTGAGTACTGTACATGCAAAGTTTTAATTGAATTATTGATTTTTTCATTAAATATTATTCAAATCCAATTTTCAGAAATAATCCTTTTAGATATATGTATTTAATAAATTAAATTTTTAATCGTTAAAATCTTTATCAATAATGATATTAACAAAATTATATAATTATTTATATATTCTGTATAATTCCTAAAATTATGAATAAAATTGATATTGTAGAAATGCATAAAAACAAAGGGTTATAAAAGAAATTTATTCTGCAATCAATCTTCGTTTCAATAAAATATATTGTACCATATATGCTATGGTATATCTGCAATGAATGTACAGAAATCGATAAACTGCTTTCTCGAAAAGCAATTTACTTTATTATTCTTTACAAAATGAATGAAGAAATTTGGAAACATATTTATATTGCGCAAAAATTATTAATGAATAAATTTATTTATTTCTATAGAATATTTTAAATAATTTTCACTGTGAAGCAATATTCCTATACTGTACTTAAATAATTTGGATTTCATGTTATTAAGTAGAATAATACGATTTTTTTTTTCAAAAATATATGCATACCTTTATATAAAATTTAATAAAATAAAAAATAAATTTCATAAATAAATGCTACTTAATAAAAATGTCATAAGTTAATAATACAAGTGAAAATTTTAAAGGATAAAATTAAATCTCTTTTCTATTTTAATCTCATGAGATTATATATGTTCTGAAATAAAAAGAAAATAAAAAGAATTAATAGATGGCTTGTAGGAACCATATATAATTTAATTATTTTATTTTTAATTTCAATTAAGAGAAATTTGCGAACACAATTTTAATTAATAAAAGGAAGGATTTATCGCAATTTTACTTCCGTGCCAAGTAAGATTGCATGAACATTATTCAAATTAGAACTTTAATCTGCACAGTTTTTCAAACTATTTAATTCGCAATTGTTTGTTTTTAATAAAAAAAAAAAAAAACAGTAAAATAAGACATATCTTTATGAATTATATTTTTGAATTAGATCATCATATTAAATAGTAATTTTTCGTCAATACCTCAATTAATATGCTCATATCCATGTACGTATTTTCTTCCATTTTACTTTCACTGTTTTATTCTGTATTTTTAGCTGCATCTCCTTTTCCGTTTGATGATTTTCTTGATATTTTCTATATAGCAGTATCAAATATGATGTATTTATAGATAACAGATGTTTTATATATGAAGAAGCGGATAGTAAATAGTGGTATTCTAAAGAATGCAGTGAAATGCGATGAATAGAGTACTGTATTCTGATATTTTATGCATCTTGGTTCAGGTTTTTACATTTTATATTCTTTGTGTATACATTTATAGTTTATACTCCTTGGTTCAGATTCGTAGATTCCACATGAGTCAATTTCGTTCCATATTTCTTGGGACTGAATAAAAACATAGAATATATGTATAGAGATACATAGTAAGAAACGGTTACGGCTATGTTTAGATCCGTTCGTGTGACATGCTAGAAACATTTACTACCATTATCATATACATCAATCTATATATGTCAAATTAGCTACCATTCTACGGATTTTCACAAAATTTTGTATTTGAGTGATTTTTGGATACCTGTCAGGCATACTCAATTTTGATTCAAATCGGATTATTATAATTACTTCTTTAATCGAACTAAACTAGTCATATTTAATGGTGAAAATCATATCATCATCGTAATATTCAAAGAATGATAATATCGAAAAGTAGAAAATTACAGTATAATTTCTCGATGACTTAACAATGGCTTTACATCACGAAGATGGAACAATAAAATTGTTACAATGATTTAACAATGAATATACGTCATAATGGAGTAACAATGAATACTTCGAAATAATATACTAATTGTAATACAATCACAGATAAGTAATACAGTGATAGAAGATACAACAATTATGGTTATTGTACGTCAATAACTTGGTTAAAACGCTCATAAGGCAAATAAATATCACAAATAGATTTTCGTTATTATATTGCATGGTCATTTACCAACGTGTTACTATTACAAAATACCACATTCTTGTTTCGGACAGCAAAATCTTGCAATATTAATAGACAAAACCCATTTTTAAATAGAATCTCAGACAAAAATGATCCATAAACTGTGAATATCTTTAAATATTTTTCGGAGATTCATATTGATAAAATAAATATTTAAGATCATTGTTTTGCAGAATGATTAAAAAGATTTGTACTAATGATAATATTGTTATAGGATGATACCGATGATATTAAATAATTTGTTTTGATAATATCTGACAATCTTATTTTTTAAATGAAAATGCATATTTTAGAATTGATCTTTACTAAAGACTTATTTTGATCCGAGCATTTACATACATTTATTACATACTTTTTATTAAAAAGCTAAGAAAATGAAATATGTTATAATACATATACATTGTATAAAGAGTTAAATTAATTTCACAAAATGTAATAAGTTTTTTGCTCCTTGTTTAACTAATGCTACCAAGGAGTAATTTTTTGAATCTGATCAATGTAAAATTATAGAAAAATGCACAGGTCTTAGAAGAATTTTAATAGCTTCAAATATGGTAAAATATATACAGAATTTTGTAAAATTTCAAACAATCGAGGATAAAAACGGAATGATCATCTAAAATTTGTAATGTTTTTTCTTGAAATATTTTGAGAACAGCTGGCATAAAACATAAAATATGATGAAAAAAGTAATCAAATAATATTATTGCTTAAAATTTATCTAAAAATCCTTTTTAAATGAATATATTATTATTTATGTATTGCAAATAATTTCAAAGATATCGGCATTTTAATACTTCTACCATTCTTGCTTTGAATAGCTGGCATTTTGTAAGAAGACAACTTAGAATTTTAAAATTAATAGACTTATATCTTGACAATATTAAAAGGCCTGTGCAGTTTGAATTCTCTGCGATATTTGATTTTTCGAGTTATTTTATGGATAGTCAACTGGCAAAAGAGAGAATTTTTTCTATAAACAAGCGACCAAATATTACATCTCTTTCAAAATATTATCATTCCACATTTTTCTAAATTAGTTAACTATTTTATATAATTTTTGTATATTTCTTTATATTAAAAAAATATCGATTCATTCAATATTTGCACTACTAGTTTTACGACAAAAATTTATTTATATTAATTACTTAAATTCGTTTTTTATTTTACAATAAAAAAGACTTTACTACTTTTATTATAGCTATAATGTCATTAAACGTATATTTTAACGATCTTGTATCGGCTGCACTATTATGTTAATTTTGATAGTTAATGATGTTATAAATTATAGGTATCATTACGGTTTAACGATTCAGTTAATTATACCGACTTAAATATATATAAATGATTACTTTTATGATAATAACAGATGCAATAATAATTACAGTTTAAATCGTATCATCATCGTCGATATCAAATCCAGATTAAAAGTTGATATTTTTAGTCAATAATAAAAAATATATATATTTTTTTACTTTAATGTTTTATAAGAAAAAGATGATTTTTTTCTTATCCAGACGAGTTTCAAAAGTCGATTTGTCTACATAATGCAATGGTTATAGCTATAATTATTCTTAAATTGCCTCATTTTAACTTTTTCTCATTAAGAATATCGGAAGAAATGCCAGCAATAACTTTATTTTATCGAAACGAAGCTTTGTTAACTTATTTAATACGAAGAAATAGAGAAAACTTTTCCAATTAAGTTTATTATAAATCTTTCTAGCAGATCCATATAATAAAAATTCTTTGATCCTAATTAGTTATAAATCAATATTATCAGCCAAAGCCATACAAATTATGGCTCGCTAGCCGTTTACAATCCCAGAAAACGAATGAGCTTACATTATGAAAATACGTATATTAAATATTTTATGTTTTTTTTTTCTATATCTTAATTATTTTTGTCTAATTGTATTTAGAGTTTAAAAAAATTCTATTTTTCATATTTAATTTTAAACAGATTTAAAACTAAATTTTCATCCTTTTAAACATCTGATTGATTATTTTTAACTTGAAAAGTTTGTTATGCATTTCAAATTGTATTATTTCCATTCATTTGAAGTTTATATTATGCAAGTTTTAAAGTAAAACTATAGAGTTTGTGCTTTTAATGAAATCTAATCATTTTTATCACATTTACTCTTTAAAAATAAATATTTTTAAGTCTATAGATATGTTAATAATCTTCATACTTTTGAATAGATGAAATTATAAAGGAAAAAAAAAAAGATTGAATGTTTCTATATTGTTACCATTACGTTGTGAATTATGGAAAAGTTTATTGAGCTATCTTATCGAGGAAAGAAAAGTAAATTTACTCTAAAGACTGAATGAACAGACAAAGGTCAAAGATAGGGAGAAACTCAATGCTACTTTAGAATAAATGACACCTTATTTGTTCAGAGCACACACTGTTGTTTGTTGACTCTAGACTAAAACTTTTCTAACTGTACAATTAGATTCAATTTCAACTTGTATAATTTAAAATTCATATTATTTATATATTTTATATATCAATTAAATATTTACTATATAATTTTACTTACTT
>AYEL01086597.1:0-29463 GCA_000484575.1 Olivierus martensii
AAATTTTAGCTCCTACGGCAAAAGTAGCGATTCTGCAGATTTACCAATCGTACTTCTCATGAAAAGTGACAAGTTATGAAAAGTATAGTTTTATAGGAATACAGAAACAGATTATACAGTGTTTAATGGTTCATTTATTAAATTCATGTTTACAATATCGGGCGAACATTGTTATCTGGTTTATTTACGTTGAAATTTTAATAACTTTTATATTAATTTAACGAGAATTTGTATAATTTTGAAATATTATTTCATAATATTCATATATTATATAAGTATGGTATCATATTTTAATAATGGAATATCTATATATTCAGATTTTGCGCAAACATTTTTACTCAATTACTTATACTTGCAATTAAATTATTATATTAGGAAGTTTTGCATAATAGCATTTGAGAAACAATTCATCTCATGTAATTTTTTGATATTTGTTTCTACACTTGTTCATTTTTGGAAATTTTTTAAATTATTGTTTACAAATTTCCTCATTTAAGATATTTGTAAAATAATGAGAAAATGACTGCAGTTTTTCAAAACTTATTTATATCGTAGGAACATGTGAAGGATATAGAGATATAAATAAGCATTATCTAATTTTACAGCTGCTATACAATACAGAAAAATATTTCATAAATATACGATGTGCATAGGTTGAGTAATATAATGCTAATATGATGTTTAAGTTTTATATTTTGAAATTTTTATTCTGATGTCAAAAAAGAATCTAAATTGTTATTCATTTTAAATCTGTTTTGATAAGTAAATTAAACAAAATACTATCCTTTTTACTAGTGATTTCTTCTTTGTTAAAATCGTACATATAGATAATTAAACATAATCATAATATTATGTATAAGACAACATTAAATTTCACCATCCGGTCCCTCTCTACGGATGTGGGTGCAACTCTTGGTTAGAACTCTTCCAAGAGACTAAGGACAGGGGATGAACAGTTAGAACAGTCCTAGGGACAGGGGATGGGCATTTAGAACTACTCCATCCCTTGGTAATTTCATTGATTGGAAAGAAGCATAAAAAGAAGATGTTGCCAGAGTTCGCTCCATGATTTTAGCCACTTCTCTCGATCACGTTACAATTTTACAAAAATTATCTTATTTCCCGAAAGTTATCTAGCAACATTTTATTTCCAGTATTTACAAATCATGAATAATGAAAAAAAGAAATACATTGCCAGAAATTGCAATTAAATCGTTATATCTTTACAAATCACATTTAAATGGTTTTCGTACATTCAAATGTAGTTAGTTAAATTGTTTTGAAAACAGCAATGAACGTGGCTGTCAGACTCTTAAGAAAAAAAAACAAGAAAATTTACAAAATCGAAGAATCTCGCTTCTCAATTAATTAAATTCGTAATTAAATTTACCATAAAAATAAATATAATTTATTCATGAATTATTTTCTGATTATAAATAATGTGTAGTGAAATAATCATATCATCGCATGTCTCATCATTTAGTATGCTTAAATTGTTTTGACAAGTTGTCAAGTTATAAAGATATATCCGTAAAGTATGCTTATTAATTTGAGGTTGATCAATAAAGAAACAATAAACATTTTTAGTTATGAATATCAATCTAAAATTTTTATTTACATGCTTAAACATTTCTAAACAAAACGCAAACACTCAAACAATTAAAAGTGTATAAAATTATAAAGTTAGCCTCATTTAAAATTTATTAACATCTAGTTTAACCAAATTAATATTATTCTTACCACAGCAAAATCTGTAAGATTAAAATAGTATTCAGAATGTAGCCAATAATCATCTTCATATTTTTCAATTTTCGTTGATATATCTACCAGAATCTGATCAGAAAATATTAGAACCGGCAAGTTTGGGAATGTTTCTTTAAGCAAACACAAAATATCGTTTTGTATTTTTTCTGCATATACGTTACTGATGAACATGAGAGCTACACATTTGAAGGGTTCCAGCTTATAATCTTTTACTTTCTTAATTTCATTCATGAATTTTGATTTAATATTGTTATGCGGCGGCTCATGTACTATTTTCAACATAATAGCGTTCAATCTCTTTCCTGAAAATGTTATGGCACAGTATTTACTTTCATCAAAGTCATAGACACTTTCGGAAGTTGTTGATAACAGCGAAGGTATTCCAAAATCCGGGAAGGCATTTGCATTATCATAAATTCTTTCATTGGTAAACCATAGAATACATTTTAGTTCTTCCTTTGGAACGTTTATTAATTCTGTCAGGTACCTTATTCTATCTTCATTACTGAGCTGCATATGTTTTGAATCAAATAAAAATCGTTCCACTTTTATTCCCGGAAGTGAAGGGAATATGGCAATCTGGGTCTTGAATTTATAATTTGATTTTAAGAAAATTTTATTTTTTTTGAGCCGATAGTAAGCTGAAAGAATATAAGTAGATATACAATAAGTTATCATCAATATTCTGAAAACTCTATACTATTTCATAAATTATTAACAATCAATAGAATAAGATTATATTAAAACAACTAAAACTATTTAAAAATAAAAATATATATTTTAATCTTACATAAATATTTACGTGCCAGGCAATGAAATTTAAATTCCACCAAAAATTGAACCCTCTGTTGTGCGAAATCTAAACATTGCAGGCGTTGAGGTTCTGTGACTGCCATTCTTGTCATGGTGTATGGTATGTACTACAAATTCAAACAAAATTATTTACAGCAGATGAAGATTAGTTAAAATTTTGATTCTGTTGTTATTTATTTATTTATAATTTTAAATAATAGAAAAATTACCCTGTTTATGATAATTATTCTTCCACTCATAATTTTATCTGCAATCCTTCTCCACAATGAGCAAACTCGTTTGCATTTCAATAAGTCGGAATTATCTAAATAATTTAATATATTTTCAACTATACCAGTGAAATTGGACAATATAATTTCTTCGTCCGACTGATACCGATTTTGCTTGACCCGATACCTTAATTTCTTCGTCCGTGATACCGACTGATTTTCAGAAATTTGTTTCATTGTTGTTAATATTTCTGCAAAGAAAAATGAAATTTACGATTACTAGAGATACAATAACACTGACATATATGTCAGCCGGATGGCCTCGTGATAAAGCTTTGGCTTATCACCCTGGAAGATCCGGGTCCCACATCTCTAGTTTTTCGGGAGGGGTCCGGGCCCGGCCACTGAACCCCATCCTTCAATCATCCGGTTGACGTTGGCCGGATGGGCGAGTGGTAAAGCTTTGGCTTACCACCCTGGAGGATCCGGGTTCAAATCCGGGTCCCACACCTCCCGTTTTTCAGGAGGGGTCCGGGCCCGACCCGTTGAACCCCATCCTTCAACCTTCCGGTTGACCCCATCATAGGTGTTGGCCAGCCTGTGATGGGCTCTACAAGTGGCCGCCGCCAGATACAGTATATCCCATAAGGATATGGCGGCATAATTTAACTAACCTAACCTAACCATCCGGTTGGACCCCATCATGGGTGTTGGCCAGCCTGTGATGGTTTCTATAAGTGGCCGCCGTCAGATACAGAATATCCTATCAGGATATGGTGGCTTAATCTACTTAACCTAACCCAACCTAACCTGAGATATATAATTAAAATAATATAAACTTCAATGTTTTAAACATAGATAATCTTATTACGACTGAATATAGCGTATTAAAATTTAAATTAAATACTTCTGTTTTTGGTGTGATTATTTGGAAATAGTCAGAGCTGAAAGAAAGAAATCTTATTTGATGAATGTTTTTAATTAGTAAAGAAATTTATTTCTTTTCCTAATTAATTGAACGGAAATCTATTAAGAAATTCTGTTTTTAAAATTATTTCCTACTTTTTTTTTTTATATTTAATCAAGTCTGAAAATTTTCTGGTATACTTCATACTAGTGTTTCCAAATTTCCGACATTTTCGAACCTTCGGGAATCAAGAAGGGAAAATCGTATTTCTCCAGAATTCCTGAAATAATCTTTTTTTATTTATGTTAATTTTCGATTATCATCTGCAATAATGGCTATAACAGTAAATTCTAATAAATAAAAAAGCCGTAGAGGCAACCGGGGTTCGTAGCCCTGGCGCAATCTTTCAGAGATTTCGAGACACTCCTATATGTAGAAGGTCGAGGCAAAAAATGAGTAAATAAAATTTCCTAAATGGAAGTCGATCAGAATTTCATGACTAGTGCATTTCTTGCCCTGAGCGTTAAACAGGGGTCACTACGATATCAGTTTGGCTAGGCTTCTGTTATATTTCAGATTTTCTTAAAATATAAACAATGAAATTAATGCAAATTTATTTAACCAAATCCGTGAGGTTCAATGATAGTATACGTTTTTACTTATATCACACAATTTATTAACATACATCACAATCGTCAGCCGCAAACAAACTGATCGAATGTGGTTGTATTATCGGCCGTCACTTTGTAAAAACGATTCATCAAAGAGAACAGAAACAGTTTCTGTTTACACAGAGAAATATTTATTTTCACAACCCAGGATTTGACTAAAACGTCATATTAAGGTAAGCTAACTTAGATTTCTTCAGTTTACCTGAAGGTGACTTTGTAGTCAAATCCTGGGTTGTGAAAATAAATATTTTTCTGTGTAAATACAAACTGTTTTCTGATCTCCAGGATCAACTGTGCTCGATTTACAAGAATTAAAATTAGTTGATCATGTGTTATCTGATTCTGGTATCACAGGGTACATTTCTAGTGGCGTGTAAATACAGTGGTGCCTCGCAATTCGACACTAATCCGTCGCCGAAGTAATGTCGAATTGCGGGACAATATTTCCCATATAAGACTATGTAAAATCTAATCCGTCGCCGAACTAATGTCGAATTGAGAAACTGTCGAATTGCGGGACAATATTTCCTATATTGTCGACTTGCGGGACAATATTTCCCATATAAGATTATGTAAAATAGATTAATTCGTTGTTGGACCCCCATCTCACTCCCCTAACTAGTGAGTGAGAGAGATACAATATATTATTTACTCTATTCCACTCCCCTAACGGTTGAGGTGAGAAATATACACTATATTATTTACTTTATATATGTGTTTTACTATTGTATAACACACTATATTACAAAATACACTATTTTATACTCAGCACAATTTATTAGCCCTTGGATGTTGGAATGAAGTCTTCCAGCAGACGCCCTAGCACCCATAATCTTCTCTCTCTTCTTGCCACAGTTGTCCTAGGAACGCTATATTTGAGTTACATTTTAACTGTTCTACCTTTCTGCACTTTATCTGAAATTTTTCAGTTCTCTTTGAACCAATCCTTAGATTTCACTCAAAAAAATAATAATAATTACAAATTTTTTACTTTCTGAAAAATATAGAATTGAAAATTAACTCAAACAATACGGGCAAACACCAAAGTAGCCCAAAAAGAATTGACAAATAGCAAATGACATCACACAATTCCATGCAGGCGCATGCGCCAACATGCGAAACTGAAATGTCGAATTGCGGGACGTCGAATTGCGAGGCACCACTGTATTGCAACACAAACGTAACTGTAGTTAGCGATAAATAGGGGAAAAAATATCTAAAAGATAGATTCTGAGTAGTACGGTATTTCCCATTGTGAATATTATTGGATTCTAGCAGCCGATTTTCCCGAATTCCCGACCAACTTTTCTCGGGATTCTGGAACGGAAAAACGAAAAAAATTCCCGAGAACGGGCGGGAAGGAATTCCCGCCCGGAAACTCTACTTCATACAGATCGTTCTAATATTTGTTATCATTTATAACGCCAATATATCGATGCGATATATTGGCGTTATAATTGGTGTTAACCCAATTTACAATGAAGCATTTAAAAATATTTATGTTCATATGAATTTTCTACATTAATTATAAATTAAATAAATCTAATATCATCAACTAGATTTTTATGACGTTCAACATGAACTTCAACATAATGATATTTAATTAATCGGGATTTAAAATAGTTGGTCACTTTTACAATACTTAATTAGATTTAATTGAGCCACCATTTCATCAAACATTTACAGTAGGTGGCGCAGTCACTCTCTTCTCATTACGGTTTATAATGATTTAATGATTTAATATGGTTATAATGAATAATATAGAAATGATTTTATACTTTAAAGTAAAATTGCTTTGCTGGATAAAATTAAAAGCCAGCCATTTAATACAAGCCATTGTAGACTTGCTGATATAACTGGTGTACCAAATCTACCATAGCGCTTCTCTTACAACAAGAAAATCAACTGCGTGAATGGGCATTACAGAAAGAAATTCCAGGATCATCCAAAAGAAAGCGTGATGGAAAGGATCCAGTAGTCAAAGAAGCATTAGTATCAGTGGCCCAGTGTTGAAGGTGAAGTCAGAGGAGATTGCTAAAAAGCTAATAATTGGGTACCTATTTTAATAAAATGTTAAAATAGGTACCTAATTATTATTTTTTTACCTACTTATTTACTTATGTATTACATATTTTGATTTAGAATTTATTATTAGTTTGTTTAATTGGGGCAGCCACTTAATTGGGCCAAAATGGATTAGTCCCAATGTGTCCCAATTAAGCAAAGTATATAAGAAATTAATATTAATATACTATGCCAAATTTAGACTTGTTTCATATATAATTTCTAGGTTTAATAGTTCATTTATCTCTATTCCTTCATATAATTAAACACTGTTTTGTATTGCAGATAACACAATAGGTTTAATGTTAATTTTAAAAAATAATTGTGTAATTATAATACTGTTTTTTAATGTAAAGGAAATTTATTTATTTATTATTTATTTATTTAAATTTTTAAAGGAAAATTCTGTTTTAAAGTTTTAATTGTGTAATTTTGAATATTTAAATCAGGCAATTATGGTATATTAATATAATGCAACACACAAAAAAAGAGGTATTTAATAACAATTAGGTTATTTTTGTAGTTGAAATATATGAAGGGAATCAGGTTTAAATGAATTTGGTCTCCCACTATACTTGTATCTTAAAAAATGATTATAATAAAATACAGTACAATAATAAGCCCATCAAGACTGCACAAAACATTCACAAAAGTAAAATACAGAGCCCTTTAGCAGTCAAAAATTTTATTCAAAAATATTTTCAACACACTAATTTAATTTTATTATTTATAAGTGTCTTCTAATCCCAAGATCCTCTGTTTAAAACGAGTCAATCTAATACGTTATAACTTGCATAATATATAGGGTGGCCAATCTAGTACGCCAGATTTAAATTTCCCACCATTTAAGTTGGCATTCCTAATGTTAGACATTTGTCATCTGCAGTCATTGAGTTTATTAAAAATGGATTGCGATACAAAAGAACAATGTATTATTATTGTTAAAACATATTACAAATTTAGCGAAAGCTTTACGGAGACTGTTCAAAAAGTTCGTGAAATTGTTGGCATTCATATTTCACTTAATGAGTCCACTGTTCGAAGATTAATTAAAAAATTTGAAGAAACTGGTTCAGTTATGGACAAAAAAAAACTCTACTGTGTCCTTGTCCTGTGTGATCGGCTGAAAACATTGCAGTCGTCAGTGAGAGTATCAACAAGAATCCAGGAATTTCCACACATCATCATTCTCAACAATTGAACATTAGCAGAACCAGTTTGAAACAAATTCTCACTAAAGACCTTCACCTCCATCCTTACAAAGTTCAGTTAACTCAGGAGCTCAAGCCACGAGACCATTTGCAACGGAGACAATTCACTAAGTGGATGATGGAAAACCAAACAGTGAATGACAATATTTTTAAAAACATCATCTTTAGCAATGAAGCTCATTTTCATTTGGATGGTTTTGTTAATAAGCAGAACTGTCGGATTTGGGTTAATGAAAATCTTCCTGTTATTCATGAAAAGCCAATGCACCTACAAAGAACAGTTATATAAAAAAACCACTTGCTTTACTTGTATACCACAAAGCAAAAAGCACTACTAGCAAGGAAGATATTTATAGATATATCTTATATATTTATAGATAAATATCTTCCATGCTAAGTAGTGCTTTCTGCTTTGTGACCTACAAAGAGTCACTATAGATGCAGATTATGGGCTGGAGGTGTAATTGGACCGTTCTTTTTTGAGAATGAGTTTGGCCAAGCTTTAACTGTAAATGGAGTGCAATACTATGACATGATATCAAATTTTTTGTGAAGATCAATTGTACGATATGGACCTCGAAGAAATGTGGTTTCAACAGGATGGTGCCACATACCATACAGTAAGAAAAATCGTCGATTTGTTAAGACATCGTTTTCCTGGTCATGTGACTTCCAGAAATGCTGACATTAATTTGGCTGACCAGATCTTGTGACTTGATGTCATGCAATTTTTTCCTCTTGGATTTTGTAAAGTACAAGGTCTGTGCTAACAAACTACAAACAATTCCTGAACTGAAAACAGAAATCCAATGCATTATTGCTGAAATTGAGCCGACTGACATGGAAAAGTCAATTGGCTTAATTTCAGCAATAATGCATTGGATTTCTGTTTTCAGTTTCAGCAATAATGCATTTGACCCTTCGAAAATTTGATCAAAAGGGTCAGTGTATGCCAGCACACTGCGGCGGCCATTTGGCTGACATCATATTCCATAATTAATTTCAACATGTATACTTTATAAATCAATAAAAAATTGCCCAATTAATAAATAATTTACTGTGTTTCATTTTAAAATTAAATCCTAAGTATCTGATGGGACACCCTATATAATATTTCAATAAATAGATTTCTACTAAATTATTTTTTATCAATTGCAAATGTAATAAAACTTTAAACATTTACTACTTTAAAAGGAATAATTATTTTATTGGTTTATTATTATAGCGTTTCCCAAACTATGTTCTGTGGAACTCCGATGTTCCGCAGAAGGTTAATAAGTGTTCCGTAAAAAATTATGAAAATTAATATAAGCCTCATATGATTTTAAATGCTGTGCCAAGTTGAAACTGGAGTAGCTAGTTCATTTTACTATTTTCATGTGTTTTATTTTACAGGAATTATAATTTGATAATAAATATTTATTTTGTTTTCCTAACTCTTATAGTTACTTGCCTAATTTATTTATTAATAATATCTACCTATACTATAAAATAATCAAGGTGTTACAAAAAAAAATTTTAGGATTTGTGAAGTGTTCCATCATAGAAAAAGTTTGGGAAATGCTGAATTATTATTTTTTAGCTGAAGATAAATAAATACCGTATATACTCGTGCATAAGCAGAGATTTTTATTTAAAAAAAATATAAAGATTCTGAAGTGGGGGGTTGGCTTATGCATAGATTAAAAAAAAATCATTTTATTTTTGGGCTGGAGAAATTGAATAAGCAAAAACCATAACTTACTGAACATTTCCTGAAGACCAGGAAGAAAATTCTGCAATAATTCATTTAATACAATACCAGGTAAAATTTTATCTTATCACGAAGTGATTGAGTGTGTTGCACTGCTGACTCCAACCTGCATCTATATACCGTAATCAGATAGGCGACGCCATACTGCCTGATACAATGTGACATGAAAACTCAACAATCAATCAAGAATCTTACCCAGCTAAGATTCATATTTGAGTGAAAAGATATTTTTTATTATTATTAATTAAGAATGTTTTAATCCATTCGATAGTAATCGATTAATGCTTATTATATTTAACTCAAAGATTTAATTAAAGTAGATTAAAAAGTAACTAAAATAATGTTTAAAATAATGAAAAAATAATTATTATTTAAAATCTGTACTGAAAAATAACTGTAGTCTATCAAAAAAGTTCATTATAAGCAAAATCAAAACTTTGAAATTGCACGCTTTATCATCTAGAAACACACTGCACACATCATCGTAATGGTGTATGACAATCATTAGAATGATTCATTCCTTTTAAAATACAATCAAAGATTTGAATACAATAACTCAACTCAACTATATGGAAAACAAAACTTCGAATAGTCTCTTGGGAGCAGTGTGACGTAGACGTATTCTAATAGAATTTTTACTGGGATAGTTAAATGTGAATTTTTTCAGGAAAATAAACAGTTATTCAATAACAGCAATAAAAATAAAATATTTTTATGTGATTATTATTATGTAAATATTATGTGAATACGTCATTATTATGTGAATATAGTGGTGCCTCGCAATTTGGCATCCTGCAATTCGGTGGTTTCGCAATTCGACATTTGAGTTTCTCGTGTTGGCGACTGCATGTGCATGGAATTGTGTGATGTCATTTGCTATTTGTCAGTTCTTTTTGGGCTAATTTTTTAAGCACACACTTAAAAAATATTGTGCTTTTTAAACGATAAGAATGTACAGCATTTTATCTGTGAGAATGAAAACAGTCAAGTTTGGTGTTTTATGCTGGAGGCATTGAAAATTGGTCGCGTTAATCTGTCTATTGAATTCTTTAAATAATGCTAAAACATGTTTCATGAATTGAATATGCTATTTTAAACTGCTAGATTATTAATGGAATTTCTAAACATGTTTTACTCATTTGGTACGATAGGAAAAAAAATCCCAGTGGAATTTCGATTTCCCTTTATCGTATCCCCTAACTAAACACTCCTGAATTTAATAATGAAGTTCCCATATGGAACCGAAACCCCGTTTTCAAGTTACGGGGCTTTAACGGGCTCGTAATTATACCTTTTAAAGATTATTGCAAAAAATTTATAGATAATAGAAATTTTTAAGACGATTTTAGATTGTATCTTATCATTTCAAATCGATTGCAATCTATATAAATAACCTACGACTTATCTTTATGAAGTTATATGATATTTTTTCATTTACGACGATATACCGTTCCAAATTTTGGAACGGTAGAATTCCGAAATATTTAAATTCTCGTAGAATTCCCAAAAATTTAATATTTAATTTTTTTATTGTTTTGTATGTATAACACCATATTCATTTAAAGTGATCAGATTTTCTGAACTTCAACCCGGGACGATCTAGATATTGGGGGGTATACGGTGTAGGGTTGGACAAAATTTAAAAAAAAAATTTTTTTAAACAATGAAAAAAGTAAAATATTAAAAAATTTGCGAAAAGAAAGCAGGAAAAGATAAAGAAGCAGACAGTATATTTTACTATTACTTTTTCTTCAGATTGATTCATCCACATTGGTTATATTAGGGTGACCATATTCTATGTATAGTAAAAATTGGGAAGGAGAATTATTCAGAAGATAAGTTTTTAAAATTAAATCTACTTAAATCTTTTTTTAAAAATTTTTAATAAGAACTATTTACTTATAAGTAAAACACGGGACAATTTATGTATTGTAAATTTTTAAGAATTCATACTGTGCAGAATAATTAATTACAAAAAACTAAGCACTTTTATAGGTTAAATAAACTATTTAGTCTATGAAAGTGAGCATACAAAAACTTTGTGCTATTCTTTGTAGGAAAAGAAAAGGTCTTGAATGTTAACTAGACAATACAGTAATTAAGACTATTCAGGAAATAGTCTATGAGCCACGGAAGTGTGAAAAATAATGCAAATGCGTGTGGATTTGAGGTTTTTTGAAATGAAACTAACTGCTTTTACTTGTGGAGTACTGTATTCTGTTATTTGTTTAAGATAAAGCTGAAATATAAGACCAGAATATCTAATTAGGAAAAGTAAAATCAACTTGGATAATGTTTTCAACGATTTGGGATTCTATATGCATTCTACTTGAAGTTTAACGAATAATATACTATATACCGTTCATATTTAACTCTTTCGACTGACTAAGATGATCTTCAAAGTTCTATGTTTGATTTATCATTATTCATTATGGAAAAGTGAACAAATGTAATATAATTAATAGGATGTTTTATATACAAAACAATAAAAACTTTACATATTTGGGAAATCTACCAAGCATCGGAATGGATATATCGTCATAAATGAAGAAATTACGTAACTTTGTAAAGGTAAGTCGTAGCTTATTTAAATTGGTTGCATTTGATTCGGAATGATGAGATGCATCTAAACTCGTTTAAAATATCCAAGTATCTAAAGTTTTGCAAAAATCTTAAAAAAAATGTAATTCCGAGCCCTAACTTTGGTATTCTTTAACTTAAGAACGGGGCTTCGGCCCGTTATGGGACCTTCATCATTGAGTTCAGTGTGTTTAATTAGAGGTTATGGTAAAGTAGCAATCGAAATTCCGCTGGGATTTTTCTACTGTCGTACCGTCGATTGCACCTTTCAACACGTGTCGGTAGTGATGAAAATTTTTATATACGAGTTGATTATTAGTTTCTATAAGACCGAGAGATTGAACAACACCAAATATCTTGTTTTTCCTTCATCAGAACTGAAAAATTTCTTAATTTAGTGTGATTAAGAAATACATAAAAATGTATTGATACTTTTCAAGTAACAAATTCAGTTTATAAAGCATAGTACTGTATTAAGAACTATAAACAAAACAAAATAAGTATTTATTAATAGGAAATAAATATACAGTAAATTAATTTTGAATCTTAAACTCCAAAGATAGACCTATAAGAATATATTGTCAGGCTTCCAATAATATATTCATTATTAAAATGGCAAATAAATGTATAACATAAAGATTAAAATAAAATAAAGTTATAATATTAAGTTCTGTATATCACTAACAAATTTCAAACTTACCGAGAAATCCACTCTTGTGTTTCCACTCTCGTGTTTCTGTTCTAAATGACCAGATTTTCAGAAAGAGTGGGTTTATTGAAATAATTGTGATTTTAGCCAATCAGAATGTGTCGTTACTGCGTCACAAGCTACTCCATTGTCATTCAGTCGCTAAGTAGCCAGTAATTTCTATTGTCAGTATACATAAATATTTTATTTCCTTTCTTGTCAATAGATGTCGCAATCTACTTGTTAGATATAGTCCCTAGATCAGGGATGGGAAAAAGGCGGCCCGCGGGCAGGATCCGGCCCGCGAAGACCTCTTATACGGCCCGTCGCATAAACTAGAACACATTACAATTTCAAGGCTCATGTTTGTAAAATTCTACTTGAAAAGTAAAAATAGTGGATACATTGTAGCGTAAAAGATAGATACTCCTGCTACTGTACACTACCGAATTACTCCAAATTTTGATGATATAATTAATCATGAACATAGTAAATTTCTTATTCACATTAAACTGTAAACTTTTTTTTTTACAAAATTTGTGTAGATATCTAATATTTTGTAACATTCCACGTACACTACCGAGGTACTCCAAATTTTGATGATATAATTAACCATGAACATAGTAAATTTCTCCATTTGCATTAAGTTGTAAATTTGTTTTTACAAAATTAATTATGTAGGTACCTGTTTTTTTTTACAAAATTATGTAGGTACCTAATATTTTGTAACATTCTGTCATGAACATAGTAAATTTCATCATTCACATTAAGTTGTAAATTTGTTTTTACAAAATTAACTTTGTGGATCATATTTTGTAACATTCTGATATAATAAGTTGTTAGCAATCAATCAGATTGATAAAATGCTTATGTTTCAAAGAAAATTATCAGAATTTATTAATTCGTAAGACGAATTATTTTCTAATGTTTCTAATGAAAGTAGTTTCTACGGATGCATTTGAACTCTTTGCATACAAACAAAAACTTAGTTTCTACGGATGCTTTTGAACTCTTTGTATACAAACAAAAACTAAGAAAATAACATAGTTTCTATGGATTTTTGAATTCTTTGCATACAAACAAAAACTAAGAAAATAACAGAAGAAAAGTATATTTTAAAAATAATTTTGATACACGAATATATTCTTTGCGGTCGGCTTACACACGATAGCGAGATTGACATGAACGTGTGCAGGTAAATTGGCGCAACTATTATTTTTGCCGTATGATGATAAGAGGAATGTGTTTGTGCAAGAATCAATCTTGCTTGAACGTGAGTAGTCATCTTATATCAAAGTAGTTTTTATTAATTATTAATAGAGTAACTAATGTTATCATCAATAATTTCATTACATAATTACATAATAATAATTACAATTACGGCGCCGTTAGGTTAAATTCGCCCTTTTCAATTTTTATACGGCCCGCTTCATTCTGAAGATTGTTTATCCGGCCCGCGGCAGAAAATAATTGCCCATCCCTGCCCTAGATCAGTGGTTCTCAATCTTTTTTCTTTTGAGGAACACATTTTAAATATTTTAAAATTTGGCGGCACACCTAAATATTTTAAATAGTAATTTAGATTTAACAACGAATTTTTATTAATAGATTATTATATTTTATTCTTATTTACTACATTCAGATTACAGACATACTCGTACATGGGATCATCAAATGGCGGCCCTTATTAAATTACAACCCCACTTGCGGATTTTGTTCTTTTAGAGAAACTATAATTTTAATTTAATTTTTATTCCTTACTTTTTAAATTATGAATAAATTTTTCTAACGATGCCTTATTTATAGGAATCGGTACAGTGGTTGGCTGCAAAAGGATATCCAGCCAATCTCGTTTCACTATTAATATATATGATTCATACAATTACATACATACAATTCATTCTTAATTTTTTGCAGCACACCTTCAAAGGTTTGGCAGCACACTAGTGTGCCGTGGCACAGTGTGCATACCGTCAAAGGTTTGGCGGCCCTAGATAGAGTACCGCCGCATTCATCCGACATTTTATATCCTCCTGCCGATCGATAATCACGGGTAACTTTATGGAAAGTAAACCAAAATACTTTATTTCTTTTCTAATTTATAAATACAGCAGTTGTTTACCTGGCAAATGAAGATCGTATTTGGAAAAGTTTTCCTTCTAATATTTTGTAACTACTACTTTTTATCTCTAATTTCTTTTACCTTGCGGCAAAGAAAAGAATCTATGATTCCTTTTGTTCGATTAGAACAATTTACAGCATTATAGCAAAGCATGTTCCTAAAAAATAACCAGAAAGCCTATGAATGTAATAACTCCCGATCTAATAGGATATAAAATTGCCAATTTGGTGGCATCTGATGGCGCAAAGGGAATGCGGTACTCTATTTAGGAACTCTACTTAGGTAGAATTCTAAGTGACAAGAATATTTCATTTTATAGTACTATGTTAAATTATAAAACAAAAATTAAGTTAATTTACAATTATAATCTAACGTAAAATATAAAATTATCCTTTATTCATAGCCCTTCAATTAGTTATCTTTAGTGCCGGCTCTAGGGAACCCGGCGCCCGTTACAACTTTCTTTTAACATCTCAGGCCCTTACAATATTGAGAAAATGATAATTTTGGCGCCCTCCTACCAATGGGTCCCCGATGCGGTGCCTCATCTGTTTACCGAGTTAAGCCAGCCCTGGTAATGTGACACAGAACCCCCGTTAAGAATCACTGCCTTTGATTATTTCTATTGTACTTTGTGCTCAGTTATTAAATGTAATATTGTTTATAGTGTGGCCTAAGTGTAGGGGGTCAGTAATCTTCCCCCCGGAGATGAGTTAAGGAATTTGTCGCCAATGCTGCTATATGATCAGGCCGTGTTATGTTTTGTCATTGTTCTTTTAAATAATGAATTTCGACGAAATAGTCTATTCAGGTGTCAATTCAAAATCTAAGAAATGGTACCTGAACCATCTGTAAGTTAAAGAGAAAAACATCTCCGGGAAAAAGGGTCGGAAAGGTCACGGGTATATATGAGCCGTTGCGCCCTCGATCGAAGCTTGTTCCACCATGATTCGAGTTCGCTGGCTCCACGACAGCCCCATCGACTTATTCCGCTTCTGCCGCGTCGGCTTGTTTCAGGACCGCCGCTGGTTCCAGGTACCCTCCGGTCGTTCCCAGCTCGATCTCCGAGATCTCCCTCTCGTTCATCGCTCGCTGATCTTCTCCGCAGTATTCGACAAGTCAAAAACCACTTGGGTCCAGAGTTAACAACTTTTCTTGCGGACAGTTCATCCACTAGAATTCTTCGTCTCCCTCTGAAGCAGCAACATAGAACATGGCAATTGACAGTTAGTTGTTCGTTGTTTAACAGTCAACCGTTCAACTCTACAGAAAACCTTCTAGTGCGTGCCCTTGATTCCCATCTAAAGGACTAAAGATTATTGATCGAGACATCGCCGATATTACAGAGTTTGTGATACAGGTATCTCTTTCTCACTTGTGCGATCATCGATCACAGTAGTCTGTAATAGAGATCTCTCACTGAATAAAGGAAGTTGTTCTGCAACGAACGTAGTTTTTGTGTCAAATTGCCGAACAGCACAATTATTACCCGTTCTTATTCACGCGCTAAATAGATATACCGCTCGCTTGTTTGTCGGCAACGATCCGACTGGTGTAAGATCCTGACGTTTATCGCATTTACTGTAGACCTAACGCCTGTATTATTACCGTCCTCGGTCCCACATAAGCGAAAATATCCTGTGTATTGCTAATAATTCGTGTATATCCTGATACTGGATTTATTCCTTATCATTAGTCATATCTAGTGGCGTACCCAGACCGGAGCGGTCCGCCCCTGGGCACAAATCTCAATGGGGGCGAATTACATGGAATATCATTAATATTCATCAGATACGCGCAAAATTATATAATTTTCAGTTCTAAAAATTTATTTAATATGATTGATATTCGTAAATAATATATATATTTTAATTTGGTGCAAAATACGACATTCATATACAATATAAAGCTATTTAATTCGAATTAAAATCAAAACGCGCGAATTTTGTTGAACATTTCGTAGATATTAAGTGCCGAGAATTAAAATATATGTTGAAAGTTAAACAGATGTGCATTTTTGGTGGTCGAGAGAGGGATAAAAAAAATAAATACTATCCCAGGTTACGGACCCGTGATCCCAGGTAATGACAAAGATTCTTAGATAGGCCATTGGTCATATTAGAATATGATTTTCCGTATTATTTTCTGTTGTTATTGTTTAGTATTTGAGAAATTTTCACCCAATGAAAAAAAGAAATTTTAAATGAAGTTATTTACGTTTATTTAACTTTTCAGTAATATTTTCTTCCCTTTTACGTATCCTCCACAACAAAAATAAACTTAATTTAATTACGGTACACTCAAGAATCTTGACATTCACGATTTTAAATTTTAACTGTAAATATTAACTTAATCTTAATAGTTATGTCATCATATTTCTCACCTTGTATACTTGCCCTATTCTAAGAAAGTTTCAAAGGTTGTCTCTGAAAGTTGTGTTTATAATTTGAAGGTGAATTTCTGGTATCAATGCAGCAAGTAATATTTGCATAGCCATAAATCTATAAAACGTTTATTTTTTGAGTTTCAGGCTTCTTAAATACGTGTTTTTATATGCTTTTTAAATACGTGTTATGTTTGTTTTTGGGTTTGTCAATTGACAAACCCAAACATAAACATAAAAACAGAGGAAAATGTATATACAGTAAATGTAAGATGATAGATAAAATACATTTTAATTATGATTTCAGCTTATCCAGATCAGAGTAATTCTTATTATAGTGAATCGGGGCAAGTAGCTTATTTTTCTCTAGTTCGTTAGTATTTAAGCGGGTGACGATAGAAGGTAGTTTATTATAAAACTCCTACATGCCCGCCAAAAATATAGAAGATGGTTATTGTCAGATTATCAATTATTGGCATTGAAAATCGAAAAATTTCCAGTGTGTGTTGAAATTTTCATCAAGAATTATCCTGTCATTTTTTGAAGTATTATTATTAATCGTAATAATATCAGCATAGTAAAACTATTGTCAGATTATCAATTATTGGCATTGAAAATCGAAAAATTTCCATTGTGTGTTGAAATTTTCATCATGAATTATCCTGTCATTTTTTGAAGTATTATTATTAATCGTAATAATATCAGCATAGTAAAAATTAATATATTTAATGAGTAGTGATATATTTAAAGAAGTATATTTAAAAAATACTTTGCTTTCAATATGGGTTTTAATTTAGCCATTTTAAGTCACATGATTAAAAGTTGCATCTCACCCTGATTAATGGGAAATTTTTGCTTCAGGATTAGATGCCGAATTTGAATTTTTGTATTTATAATTTGTTTTCATAAATTAAACGATAAGAATATATATTAGGACACAAGCAGAGGTCTTTGGTTCGAAGAAAGTTTAAAATTTGCAGCATAACATATAAACTGAAGAGACGTGAATTGCTTTAATGCTTCACAGATATATGATAGGCCTATATCTACCTTACAGGAGTTAAAAAAGAGATTTTAGAAAAACGATGATGAAAAATATGGCATGGGCCTACTCAGTAAATAATTCATTATATATTTAATACTAATTGCTTATGAACTGCTTAGAAAAACTGCTAAATCTATTTTATATTAAATGTTTGGGATAGCTTATTTTATATGGACAAATGGACAATTCCTACATCTTTCTCAATTAAAAGAGATTACACCATATTAACTCTTGACTTTTATGATATGGAGCCACACTAAAGGTACCAAAGAGTCGCATGTGGCTCACTAGCCTCAAAATTGGCCACGGGGGTATATACGATACCTAAATATCTGATTTTATTTAATTTTTCTAATTTTATAGAATTTAATAATTTATTCTATTAAAATATACATAGTATAGTAAACAAGAAATTTATTGACTGAGTAAAGAGTTCATATTTGATATTTATTAAAATGAATATCATCAAAAGTGATAATGGGGGTAAGGTAACTAATTGTAACTTTTTTAAAAAATTATAAATCATGATCCGATTGTTATTTCAAAGTTTTTGATGGAGTCATACTGTATATGCAAAACACTTGTAAGTTAAGTATAAAAAAATATGAAATGAAAATATTCAAATTTAATATGAGTTTTAGGGTCGGAAAAAAGTTAGTTAATTTTCCCCGATTCACGATATTATTATCATTATTAATTATATATCAGTATTTGATAAAATCGATGACTGAAATAATTTTTTATAGAGAATATTTCTTTTAGTTCTCAATGTAATAATTTATCATATAGGTTAAATTTTACTAAAAAATTGCTTCTGATTCCGTTGAAAATCCGAACATAGCAGTTCTCTTCTATAATTTTTTTTTTTGTCGGAGGGCATTATTTGCCTATAAAATTCAAACAAAATTACTCCTTTTAGATGAAGAATTGCTGACATTATACTACATTACTACTATTTATTATTACAATCGTAAACGATATTTTCGATATTTAATAATATAAAACATTTGTATATCTTATAATGAAGATGTTATAATTTGAAGATATATATTTTTTCTTGGTTAAGCAAATATACGATTTAAAAATCAAGATAAATTTATTTTTTAAATAATCAGCAAAATAAGAAAAAAGTAAGTATTTATATCGTATAGCATTCTATATTCTTTTTAGAAGTTTGACCAATGTCTAATTGATAGAAAAATTACTCTATGATAATTATTCTTCCTCTCATAGTTCACTCTGCTTTTTCCAGATCAAAGATGGGCGAAAACTTTGGCATTTTAGCAGCTCAGAATAATCTAAATGATTCAAAATTATTTCCACATCGGAGTGAGAGTTAATCAGCAGAATTCTGTTAATTGGCTGAACTCCTTTCCAGACATTTTTTCATTTTTTTTCCTCTGATTTTCCTCCACCTAAAAGACAAATCAAATTTATGAATAATAGATCAAATCATACAAATCAATGTTATTGTATCAATGTTCTAAATATTTTGAGTAATACAGATAAAAATATGATTTTAATTTTACAGTTAGAAAGAATTAAATTATCATCTTTTGATTATTTGGAACTAATCGGAACTGAAAACGAAAAAATCTGTTTGGTTAATGAAGGATGGTAATTTTCTATTAGAATTATCCTAGATAAGAATGTACATAAAACCTTTTTTGTCATACGAGAATCATCATAATGAGTTTCCATTTGTAGCAAGGCATCGCTAAATGCTTCCAGCTACAAATGGAAATCCACTATTGTAATTCTCATAGACAAAAAGGCTTTAGAAGCATTTAACGATGCCGTGTTAATGAATCCATTCACTTTGGAAATACTGCCAAATCATGCACATGTTTAAACCATTGAAATGCCACTAAATTGCTCGATTATGATCAGAATTTCGAAACCCGGTATTACTGATTTTATCTTGGTTATTGATGAAATTTCCAATCATCTACCCATGTAAAAACAGTCTAACAATAATTTAAGTGCAATACTTGTTCGTAATACAAAATATGGCCGTTTCATAAAATGAATTTTTCGCTACACAGATGAAAAATTAACTAAATAATATCGTGTTTTGTTATCATTCTGAAAAAATATTTATCAACTCAGTTGAAAC
This sequence comes from Olivierus martensii, assembly GCA_000484575.1. Classification (NCBI taxonomy): domain Eukaryota; kingdom Metazoa; phylum Arthropoda; class Arachnida; order Scorpiones; family Buthidae; genus Olivierus; species Olivierus martensii. Next base: position 20,327 of record AYEL01086597.1, read on the forward strand.
TTCAAAATGCTTTAATCAATTGCTGATCGGGTTTGTGTGTCTATGAATTTTTAAGTGCTTTGACGATGAATCTTTAACTTTCTAATAAATGTATTTACTATATATAGGATAGTAGATAGGACCTATGATATTTACTATATATGAAAGTACTCAATGTATCCAATTTTATTTTAAACAAATCAGAAAAAATATCATATTTTATTCTGTTGAAGAAAGACACAAAATGCATTTATCTTATTCCAGATAAAAAAAATTCAGTTTTTGAAACGAAGTTTATGCAGAAAATCACACCGAGAATAAACTATACCTAATAATTAAAATCAAATATAAATTTGATTTTTTAAACTAAACTCCATAGATAGTTTCTGAAGAGAACTTGTTAGACATAATCTATTCATTGAATATAAAAATGCCAAATAAAACATAAGGGCAAAAATTAAAAGTATGCATTTATAAACATAAAACTCAAATATTGCTCTCGTGTGTTAATTCACTATGACTTCCAAATTTCCAAACTCTGCGGTCTATTTGTTGTTATAACATAATTGGACCGAAAAATTTATACGAACAGTTCAATCTAAATCAGTCTTATATAATAAAGTCATGAAAGAACATTCCGATAAGAATTTAATCACTCAACTTTGGACAGAAGTTTGCCAAACTAAGGTAGAAAATTAGTACAACTTGACTCCAGAAGAAAAAAACATTAAAACGTCGGGATATAAACACCTGAACTCCACAGGTGGGAGGCTTGAGGACATGAACTACATTAGCGGATAATTGTGAAATATTTAGACCAGCTTAAGGGGGATTAGTATTCTAACTGAACTTTTGATAATGTGTTTACTTCCTTTGTCTTTTTGTTCTCCATCCATTACAATTTAGTAATAAATTTAATAATTTGTTTGTTTTTCTAAATATGTCTTAGATGTTGCTGCATAAATAATCAAACCATAAGACACAATACTTATTATTTTTGCATTCAGCCAGGTTTTACATATTAAATCAAAAATATATCTCAGATATCTCCAAGGAAAACCAGTTTTTTGTATAATTTTTTTTATTAAAAATCAATATGAGATTTGAAACTTAATTTGGTGTCTAAATAATTCCTTAATCTTTATGATTCTCTTGAAAAATAAAAGATTTGTATCTCTATATCAATATCATTATTTATTCAAATTATGTTTCATAAATTCTGTTATATTTAGATTTATCATAAAATTGTTATGTTATAACCAAAAATGTATAATTTTTAAATCTGAAATTATATTATTTATTAAAGAACATTCCGATAGAAATTTAATCGCTCAACTTCGGAATGAAGTTTGTCAAACTATGATAGAAAATATTTAGTGCATCTTTTCTATTGCAGCTAGGGTCGGCTCAACATAAGATCCATCGGAGCGCCAATATTTACATAGAAAATCTTTTCTATTGCAGCTAGGGTCGGCTCAACATAAGATCCATCGGAGCGCCAATATTTAAGGTTGAACCAAAGGGCGCTGGCGCATTTTGTGTTTTTATTATTTTTTTATTATTATTAAAGGGCTCTGGCGCATATTATTAATATTATAGCAAGAGACAATTATTTTTTACATATAATTTAAACGATGAGTGGACTGTGCGGAGCCTGGCCGGAGGACAAGAAATTCATGCAACAATGTAATAAACGATAACAAGGAAAAGTTTTTTAAAACTATTATTTTAAAATATAAAAGTTTTATAAAATGCGATATTTTTATGAATATATTTATTTTTTAAAATTGACGACTTGAAAGAGAGCAACAAAAATTTTTCTTCTGATCCGCTAAAACCTCTAGTAGTAGTACTGATTGCAACACATCTGCACCGGTCTCATTTTCATTCAATCACAATGCATGCAGTATCTTTTATTTTCAATACATATAACGATATTTTATTTTATAATTATCTTTAATCTTTAATACTGTTACAATCAAACAATGCCTTAAACTCATACACTTATATATAAGATTTTAAGCGAAAACTAAATTTTGAAATTATTATTTACTGTCAATAGAAAATAACTAAGAATTTTTCCACTTTGTTTCCTTATTTTAATACTTATTCTGATTAAGGAAAGTTAAGTTTGAAATACTCAATGGATAAAGTTATTACTGAATATTTATGTTGAAATTTTATAAATATTTAACTTAATTTAATGAGTGCTATTTTGGAACAATATTCAATAAGCCTCGGGAAATTGTATGATATCCATCGATATATATCGATGATGGTATCTGACATTATCTATGGCGTAGCTATCTACTCAGCTTCTGCTCAAACATATTTACTCAAGTGTTCATCAGATTTAATCAAACTATTATTATAACAGCAAGTTTTGCATAACAGCATTTAAGAAATAATTCATCTCATCTAACTTATGATTTTTACTTCTACTCGTCTGATAATTGGCCTATTATTATTAAAAAATACTTTGTTTAATGTTCCTGAATTTTTCTTTAGCGATTTTGTAGAACATTTTTTTTAATAGAACGTTTCTTTTCTTTAGAACATTGCCTAAAAATAACGAGAAAATGTCTTTTATAAACTTATTTGGTTATAAACATGAATGTTACAAATAAACATGAATAGGCATTTTTTTTCTATAAAATAACGCTTAATATAAACAGGCAATTTATATCGAAGATTGAGTATACTGTGCTGATATAACGATTAACTTTTTATAAATTGAAAATTCTATTCTTATATCACAAATGGCTGAAGTGATCCATTTTAAATAAGTTTTCAGAAAAAAATTTAAAAATAAGTTATGCTTATTTTAAAATGACCTCAACTTCTTTAAAAGTCAGACATGCAAGTACTTAATAAACGATATTTCTAATCTAGTATGCAATTAGGAATAACATTTCAAATTTAAAAAATTTACTAGGTCAATCTTTTTATATCAGTTCAACTTTATTTTGATTTTCATAATTGTATGGGGCCCGCGGAGCGACTGTGGCTTCAGGATATATTTTATAGCCAAAACGCGGTTATATGGCACTTTTGTAAGGATGGAGAGGAGAAAATCTGCATCCTTACTCACAAAAGCGCCATACATCAAACCTGGATCTTTATTGAAAGAGAGATCTGTGCAATTGATGCTAGCTCTATCACATAGAGTAGGGGTGGCCAACTTGTTTGTCATTAAGATCGACTTTATATGTTAACAATGAGTTCGCGATCTACCTTTGAAATTCTTCGTTTGATGATGAGAGTAGATAGGAACCAAAACCACATATCCCAAAATAACATTAGCCCAAAACGAGATATCCGGCAGCGGCGAGAGTTTTTTCCTTTTATTTTACTCATAAATCTCAAACACAATACTTCACGGTTTTTTTCCTTTTACTTTACTCATAAATCTCAAACACAATACTTCACTTTCAATTATACAACTGTCAATTCATAGGTGCCATGTTGTCATCGTCAGCGAATTTAGAATTTTGTCTAAATGCTCTGCTGCTACCGGGGCATTGTCAGCGAATTTAGAATTTTGTCCAAATGCTCTGCTGCTACCGGCTTATTCTGTTTTGGGCCATATCAGACAATAAAGCAAGTTTGGCTTTAGTTGTCTAGAGAAGGCACTATATAGTTGAAATTTTGGCTTTAGTTGTCTAGAGAAGGCACTACGCAGTAAGAGAGACGTCCGATAACTTACAAAGATCGACTACAAATCGTTTTTTGGCTTTAGTTTGTCTAGAGAAACACTATTCAGTAAAAGAGAGTCATCCAATAACTTACGAAGATCGACTACAAATCGTCCTGCGATCGACCTTTTGGCCATCCATAGAGCAGTATATCAAATACAGTCGGAAGATAAATACCTTGAGTATTGTCAGTCTCTTGTTTTCTAACGGCGAAATGTTCTTTTGGCAGCACTCACGGATTTTTCTTTTGATCAGTCTTTTGTCCTTTTTTTCTTTTTATTAAGATATCTTCTTGATTTCTTGCGACACACACGAGCACACATTAACATTCTAGACGGATCCTTTCCCGACTGCCTCGATTCTCTCTTCACTTTTCTCTCTTATTTTGTTTTATTAAGTCTAATATTTCGTTTATGTCTTTACATTTTTGGTGACATCCTGTATGCAATTCGATCTAGCTTCATCGCCATTATATCTCATGTTTTCTTCAAGATTTATGCCATTGTATATGTATAAAAGTCCGCAGTTAAATGATACGTGTTAGTCGTTTGTTTATCCTTGTTATAATTTAACACCTTTCTCTGGTTATTTATCTTTCTTTACATATTATATATAGCTGCTTTTTATAATTTTATATAATTTATCTCATTTTTTATTTGGAGAAGTTTCTGCAATGAGCGATAAACTCCGTTCGTCAAGACTTTACATTTCGTCTTCTTTCCAATTTATCAGTTTACAGAAATGAAATAAAAATGCGCGATGCACGATCGTATAATCGGGATTCTCTACAATTGCATGTAGACAAGTTAAAATAAAGTATAAAGATCTGTGCACGTTTTATTTATCTTTACGGTTCTAACCTTCATAGTCGTCAGTGGCGTATTTTGGTGTTGTTTTAAACGTCACTCTTCGTGGTCTTTAATCTACAATACATTTATGTGTGTATTACAATACATACCGTGTTTAGTTATTAAGTATAATAATGTATAATGCTAGTGTCTAGAAGATGAAATGACTCTTTTATCATATATATTACTCTGATAGTTATAATTCACTCGCTATTGTTATTCATATCAGAATGTGCTGCTCAAAATTGTTTTCGATTGCTGTTGATTTTCATTTGATAAAATAAATTTTCGCCAAATATGAAATAGAAAACCATGACAATTTATTTAATTTTCTCTTAAGTTTTCGATAAAATTTCCTCCTATTTTATATATATTTCACTGATTTACTATAAAAATAAACATAATTTACACATGAATCAAGCATTCGTGATTTTAAATACTATATATAGTGAAATAATTATAATAGTTAGATCATCGCATTTTCATCTTTTAACATGCTTAAATCATTTTTTCAAGTTGTCAGTTATAAAAATATATCCAGAGATTTGTTAATAATTTCAGGTTTGAGTTTGTTGCAACAAAGAAAAAATAAACATTTATATGAACATGAATCTAAAATTTTTATTTTCTAATGTAGATGCTTAAAAATTTCAAAACATGAAAACAAATTTACAAACATAAAAACAATTAAAAATGTACAATATTCTAGATAAAATTGTTTAACACTGATCGAGGCTTTAATTTATCCAAATTAATAAAATTCTAATCATAGCAACATCCTTTTGATGAAAATAATATTTAAAAATTAACCAATAATCTTCGTCGTCATTTCCAGGAAATGTCGGTATGTCTAACAGAATCTCTTCCGAAAATAACATTGTTGGTATGTTAGGAAAGGTTTTTTTAAACAAAAACAAAATATTCTTTTGAATTTCTTTTGTGTAGTCCTCATTGGTGAATATTAGAGCCACACAGTTCAAAGGATTCAGTTGATGATGTTTAACTTTTTTAGCTTCACTCATAAATCTCGATTCAATATTGTCAAAAGGCGGGTCATCCATTATTTTTAACATAAATGCATTCATTCTGCTTCCCGAAAATGTAATTGCACAGAATTTGCTTTCATCAAAGTTATGCAAACACTCTGAAGTCGATAATAATAGTGACTGTATGCCAAAATCCGGAAAAACATTTTCATAATCATAAAAAGAATCGTTCGTAAACCATAGAATACATTTTAGTTCTTCTTCAGGAAGATTTATTAATTTGGTGAGATGCGTTGTTCTTTCTTCACTACTGAGCTGCAAATGTTTGGAATCAAACAGGAATCTTTGCACCTTTATTCCCGGAAGTGTAGGGAATATGGCAAATTTAGTCATGATTTCACAGCTTCTAGTAGAAATTTTCTCTTTTTTCAATTTCATGAATTCTAAAATAATAAAAGTAGATTTACAATAACTTGCTGACATTCTGAAAACTCTGCTATGAATTATTAATAATCAATACAACAAGATTATCATAAAGCAATTGATAAGATTACTTAAAGATTGAAAAAATATTTTTTAGTCTCACCGATATATTTATTTTTTATGTAATTGAAGTTAAACTCCACTAAAAATTGATCGCTCTGGTGTGGTTGGAGATGAAAACATAGAGGGCGCTCTGGTTCTGTCACCGCCATTCTGGTCGTCTGGTAAGGAATGTTCTGCAAAATTCAATCGGAATTATTAATTAGAAATGAAGATTAGTTAAAATTTTAATTCTATAATTATTTGTTTATTATAATTAAAAAAAATCATATTTTAAGTACTGTGAAAATATCAATATATTTAATTACGATTTTATCAGAATTTGTAAACAATTTAGTACGGTAAACGGCAGAATTTTGAAAATCTAGATAAAATTATTATTATTTTTTACAATTATAAAATAATACGAGATTTATAACATATCGCATTCTACATTTATACAAATTTAACTGATGCATTTAAATAATTGAATAATTACCCTGTTTATCACGATTATTCTTCCTTTCATAATTTTATCAGCAATGCTCTTCCAAAACCGGCAAACACGCTTGCATTTCAGTAGATCGTAATTATCTAAGCCATTTAGAATGTTTTCGACGATGTGTGGGTAATTGGTCAGTATGATTCCTATGACGGACTGACAACTATTTTCATAAATTACTTTCATTTTTTCTATAGATGATATTTCTGTGAAGAAAAATGGAAATTATCATCATCAGAGATACAATAATATTGAGTTGTATGATTAAAACAATATAAGTTTAAATGTTTTAAACGTGAAATATAAAGTTATAAAGATAAAAGAAAATGTATTAAAGTTTAAATAAAATTCTTTAGTTTTGATGTGATTATGTGGAAATAGTGTAGCTGACAAAGTAAAAATTCTTATTTAATGAATAGTTTTTTAATTATTAAAGCTAAATTATTTATTTTTCCCAATCAATTCATCGTAAATCTGTTAGGAAATATTTTTAAAACAGAATTTTCAAATTTTTTTTTTAATTTAATTATCAACTCCAAGAATTTTCTGATATACTTAGTACAAATCGTTCTAATTTTTTTTCATCACTTATAACAGCGATTTATCGCGTCGCTATAAAGCCGATTTTCAGTGAAGCATTTAGAAATATTTATATCTCTATTAATAATCTAAATTAGCTATAATTTATATAAATCTGCAAGAATTAAATTTTTATGAAGTTCGTCATGATCTTCAACATATTCTTCATTATTAAGTAATCGGGATGTAATGTAGCCAATCACCTTTACAATAGTTAATTTAAGCTGTCATTTCGCACATAGAATATAATGCGCGTAGGCAGTCACATTTTTGAGCCCATCACAAGTTGTTAGTTATCTGAACCTATACTTTAATATTTCTACCATCTACTAATTTGATTTTCGAATTTTCATAATAATCCCATCACTTCCATACCAACGATTTACTAATTATCTTAATCGTGCTGTTTAAAAATACAGTGTGTCTCACAAACACTGTTTGAATTTTAATAACTCGAACAAAAATATGATTTTTTTAAATCACAAAGATGTTCAAAACATTACTGATAATGATCTAATGTGAAAGATTTCAACATGTCCTCCATCGGCAGCAATACCTCGTTTGCAACGCTGTGGAACAGATCGACAAACATGTGATAAGGTTTCCATAGGAATGAATTCACAGGTAGTCACAATCGCATTTTTCATGGCATCCAGCATACGTAGTTTTGAGGCGTAGTCAGTGTTCTTTAGAGTTCCCCACAGAAAGAGTTCTAACGGCGATAAATCGGGAGATCTAGGTGGATACTCGACACTTCCTCGTCGGCCTATCCACCTCCCAACCAATTTTTACATCCAGGAATTGCCGCGCGTCTCGATGGTAATGTGACGGTCTTGTAGAAAAAACAATCTGTATCTGGGTAGAGTTGGTGAACAGCTGGCACAATTGCTTCCCGCAACATGTTAAGGTACACAGCACCTGTCACTATTCCTTCAGAAAAGGAAACCTATGGAGGACATTTTGAACATCACCAGTAATGTTTTGAACATCTTTGTGACTTAAAAAAAATCATATTTTTGTTCGAATTATTAAAGTTCAAACTGTGTAAACCCCTTTGTGGGGCATTCTGTAATTAATTTATTTTTAAATTGGTTTTTAAATAAAATTTTATAAAACTGAATATAAGAAAAGCCATAAATTTTATATGTAATTAGTTTCATAAAATATATAAGAAGGTGCATCATAATCTTCGAATTCGAACTATTTATACAGTATGTTTATTTAGATAAAGAAGTTTAAACAATTTTAAATGAATTATAAAAAGGAAGGTTAACTAAGCAATGAGAAGTAAACATGCATTATGTATGCATTTACTCCTCTTATTCAATTTATATCTCAATTTGTATGTATGTACAGTTCGTTCCAAAAAGTTTGTCACCTAAGCGGAAGATATTCGGCTTTCTTACAATACTGACAAACCAATGAGATTAATCAGTACAGGCGCGGATTCGAGTTTGCGGAGCTTTGGACGATTCCATTTATTTTTTCTAAGCAACAGGGTTAGGTAGGGAGCTAAAGCACCATTTGATTTAATTTCAATTGATATAGTTTCGGGCTTAAGTCAATACGGCTCAACAAAATCATGTCTTCATATAGCTGTGGATCATCATTCTAGATTTGCATGGGCGTTTCCTTCTAAATCAACTTCAATTAATTCATATATTCAATGTCTTAATAAAATATTTGAAACTGGAAAGCCTAAACAAATACTTACAGACCGAGCACCAGCTTTCACTTCGCAAAGGTTTCGAAAATATTTATTTAAACAAGGTGTTAAACCGCTTTTGACCTCGAGTTCCAACCCTTCAACAAATGGTCTCAATGAAAGATTAAATTCCACCATCATAGAAAAGTTAAGATTGCTTTATCATGAAAATTCTAAAGTACCATGGACAAAGCATATTAAAACAGTTTTAGATCAATATAATTCAACTCCTCATACTGTTACCAATTTTCCCCCACAATATCTAATGTTTGGTATATTACCTGCTGATTTAAATATCCATAATAATTGTTATCCACCAGT
>AYEL01086599.1:0-11434 GCA_000484575.1 Olivierus martensii
ATACCATTTCTAGCAGATACAAAAATAAATTTCAGAAAATTATTTTCACTAAAGGATATATGTATCATAGAAAAGTTTGAACTAAATTATAAATTATTTTATGAATGGAATTGAAATTGATACACTTGAAAATTTATTTATCAATACAGTATACCAATCAAATAATAGTGTTTTAAATAATCATATTAATTATAATGTTGCTATTATCGAGGAGTTATGCCTTATTTATCAACTTACATTAAAATGCAATAAAGTTTTACTTCAAATGCCCATAGTACGTCTATTCTGATCCATAAATTTTAGTAAAGTTTTTTCAGCATTTGTATAATCTTTTTGCTCAGATACAATAATTAGCCCATCAAATAATTTATATTATTTATTTTTTCAAACGGAATTATTATACTGGGCATTACACAGAAATACATTTTCAATTTTTATTTAAAATTTTTTAAATCCATTTTCTGTAGAATTAATGATTACAAAATCTTATCGTTAGTAATTTCGGAGCAATTAGAATTGTATTAATTGGCATTATTTCAAACATATTTGAAGAATCGAAGAAAAAACAGGTCACAACTGCAAAATTGTTGGACTTAAAAATGATAGTTGTGAACTAACGTAAAAAATTTTGAATTATTATTTTTTACTATTTAAGTTAAGTCCATAAAACGTTAAGGATAACTCTAAGGTGTTTTCTCATTCTAATTTATCAAAATATAGAAATTCCTGCTAAAACTAATTTTACATTATTATGTTTGAGCTATAAGCTTCTATAAGTAACTCTATACAGATTCATCTCAAAGTTATGTTTGATTTTATAAAATTCTACATATTACTCTATAGAAATTCGTCTGCTATGGCTGGGTTACTGACACCAACGCCGCCCTAGTGACTAAAATCTAGACCTTAACAGTTTTTCCTTTGTTATCGGTAGAAGTGGGAGGACCATATATATTTATAGACCATGGTATTGTTTAGAAGTCAAATTTCCTTCTATTAGAACTATTTCGCCAGGACCCGCTGTGCACATCCAATCCGAAACGCGTGAAAAGAAGAAACAAAAAGGCCTCTAGACATTTAAATTAATAAAAGCTATATAGAAAATACTTTTAGTTATAAGTTCCGATTCCGGTTTTGTTTCGTCAGTTAGACGTTACATTGTGTTAGACTGTTTTGGAGTAATTATATTTAAGTTAGAACTTTAGCTTAAGACCTGAGCTTAGCTAATTAGTTTAAGTTAGAACTTAGTTAAAGACCTGAGCTCAGGCAAACTCTGGATGCAGGAAACTTAGCTTAAGACCTGAGCTCAGGCCAAACTCTGGATTGCAGAGTCTTTTAGTTTAAGACCTGAGCTCAGGCTGAACTCTGGATTGCAGAGTCGTTAAAACCTGAGCTCAGGCCGAACTCTGGATTGCAGAGTCATTAGAACCATTAGGTTAGTTTATAATTATTGTTATTGACATTCGTTCTAATCCATGACTTTGCAATCAGAGGATGCTTTACTTCACTTTGCAGCCATCATTTTGATTTTTCTGATCTTACAGCTGACAATGAACTTTTTGCTACAAACCCAATTGTACTATATTGTATAGCTATGTATGTGGTTTGAAATGGCTTTTTATGAATGGTTAGCATTTATTGCAATTAAGGTTCATATTTTCAAATTTTTTGATTCTCCATATTTGAAAAAAAATTTGTAAACTCTGGAATTCATTAAGCAGGAACTTATAAACCAAGAACTACCTATAATAAAAATTATAGTAATATTTAAATGACAAAAATAAGAAATGTGGCATTGTCTCATCCAATTATCTACCAGATAGTTGTATAGTTTACAATATAATATAATATATATAAATTTTTAAGATGGGAATTTTAGGAAATTCTCTTATATTATTAAACTAAAAGTAATAGATATACTACTGCATTTTAATGAATTATTCTGCACTAATTAAATCCTCAAATGTAAATTGTAAACTAGGTTAAAGTGAAGTCTACACTAAATGAACCTGCATTATGTGAGATATTCCTGAATCATTTATAATACAGTATATAATAGAAACTAAAACAATATAAAAATTTTGCTTTCTATTTTATCTTGCAACAATTTATGCAATAAATAATTGTAATTATTAATATAATAAAAAATAGTGAAAGTGTTTTTAATATAATTTGAAATATATGGATGTTTATTTATTAATTTGTTTTTTCCTTTCAAGAATGAAACTGAAGTTGATTCTGCATCACACAATAATTTAATTTCAAAGTAAGTATATAATTTTTATTTTAAATATTTTATTCTTCTAAGGTTTTAATATTTTTTCTTTTAATAATTTAAAAATTAATAATTCTTTTCTGAAAAGTATAGTGACATGGTCGCCAAATTGTAGCTCTGTGGTACCTTCAATATAACTCCATACAATGAACAGTCAATAGTTAATATGGAGCAATACCTATTTAATTTTAAAAAATAATACAGCTGTAAATTTATTCATTTATTGTGAAATATATAATAAGTAATTTTTGAAATCATTGTTAAGATTACCCAAAAAAAACTGCTTCAACTCTCATTGACTCAGAATGAAACTGCATAGAAGAATCTCAAATATTTGAGATTCTTCTATGTAATTTGTAGTGACATGAAATTTGGCCATCTTGAGTATAGTGCAACATTGTTGTCAATTGACAATTTTTATCATATAAAACTATTGTGGTACCTTTTGGCATTTTTTTTACTTAGAGATAAATTAAATATAATTGAAGATAATAATAAATCATAGTTAGTTATTATTAGTGTGTTTAAATATAATAAAGAATTAATACCGTATTACATTGAATATAGGCCGCACTTTTTATTCAAATTTTTAAGCCATAAAGTATGGGTGCAGCTTAAATTCAAAGCGAATATTTTAACATCTTATTTCTCCCGATCTCCCATTCCCCAACGTTTGGGTTTTTGCTTTACGCTCTACACATGCGCATAGTATTACAATCATTGATTACAATTTATTCGGTAGCTTATTATGTATATTAGTACCTATTTAAGTAAATAAAATTGTTTCTTATTTTTCAATATCTATTATAAAATTTTTTTTTCCCCCCCGATTTTTCAATTTTAAAATCTTACTGCAGCTTAAATTCGGGGGCAGTTTATATTCAATGTAATACGGTATATTAAACTTAAATATTTCAATAATAAAATCTTGCATGGTGATTGAAAAAAGATATTTTTAATCTCCCTAGTAATGATTTCAAATTTATTTTCAAAATAATAATTAGTTTATTATTATAAAGAACATTATATTGTTATACTAAATACAAAGCATAGCATATAATATAACTATATATATATATTATATAGATATACAATTATTTTTTAATTAGTTGCAAACAGTTTCTTCAAAGTTTTCCTCAGCATAAAGAAGTTCTGTTTAAAATTGACAAAAGATTAACACAGTTTACTAATAACTATATGATTTTACCAGAATATCTTCATAATGCTAGTTTGAAATTACAAGAAATTGTGAAATGGGGATTTCAGGTATTTATATGCTAAAATTCTTAAATAATTTTTATTAATTAATAATAAGTCTCATTTTTTAATTATAGTTTTGTAACTTTGAAGAGAGATTTAATTTTCAGATTTTTCATTTTATCCAACTATCAGTTCTTTAAGCTCTGAAAATCAATATAAAAATTCACCATGATGATGATCAGGCAATTGTGATAGTCTTGTGGAGGGGCTACTGTTTGTCTATCACAAGAATAGCTCCCGTCAAGAAGTCTGTGCATGTCTGTTGCCGTGGAAACAAGACTCGCTTCATTTTCGACAGGGGAAGCCAGAAGAAAGGTGTCCATTTTGGCTTAATGAATGCCCTGATGACGTGTTGGCGATGTTTTTATTATTATCTTTTTGTAATTACATATATCGATTCATCAAATGAAAGAAAAGTGTTTCATATATTAATTATATGCTAATATTTATATTTTACAAATGAAAATAAATATGTATCCTCACATGCTTAACCTCCATTCAAAATGGACAGGTCTTGTTGCTATAGCGACCGCCACTAACTAGACATCCTGGTGGGAGCTATTCTTGTGGTAGACAAACAGTACCATTTCAAGAGTCCTAGAAGATACTGGGCACCACTTAATCTGACTTTTTTTTATACTGTTATAATAAAATTCAATTATCATCAGACAGACAATTACTGGAGTAACTATCCCTTTTGCTACAGAAAAGCAAAGGATCCAAAAAATTAATGCATTTTTAATTTGTATCTATAATTTCTTTATAAAAATTGGAGGGGAAAAAATAATATATAATATCGAGCAGAATTTTATTTGATATTACTTGCTTTTTATTGATGATAAATTAATATGCCAATGCTAACTTAATATTGCGAAGTTCGGAATTACTCCCGAAACTTCGCATCGAGATCGACTCCGCGCTTCCTCCCCGCCGGTCTTTCGAATTGATTTAATTTTGATATGTATATCAATTTCATTGGCATCTAGCCATCGCAGAATTGATTCCGACCAGTGCTCCATTTAAATTTTACTTTATTAGAAAACTTAATTTTATATTAATTATATATAATTATGTATACCTGAATGTAGAATATGCAATAAGAAAATCCATAAAAACATAATGTCTTTATTCTTTATCATTTTAGAAACAAGATCTAATAGTGTATGTATAAATTAAATTTTTAAATAAACAAGCTTTCTTGACAAAACTAAAATAAAATTCTAGTAATGCATTAACCTGTTGCAATCTAGTGATGTGATATGATGAAGTCATTTACTGCCAGAAGCTATTAACTTGATATGTCAATGGCAGGAACCAACCAGTGAATTTTTAAACTGAAATTATGTTGGTCCTATTTGTGTTAATGCAATTTTTGCAGTTTATTTATACAGTCAGACCTCCATATATTGAACTTCTGTATATCAAAATTCTCCATATATCAAAGTTTTTTGTTAGTCCCGTGAAATTTCCATTGAAATTTGTTTCTATATATCGAAATTTTTAATTTCAGAGGCGAGGGAAAAGGATAAGGTAAGGAGTCTAGGTTGGGTCTGGCTAGAAAAAGCCGACAAATAAACAAAATGGATATGTCAATTTGTACTGTAGAGGGGTTAGTGTGAAGTTTTAGGGCTTGTTTCGGTTTTGTATGTTACTTGTGTTAATTGGCTTAAAACCAAAACGCATTTTTATATATTTATTATCTATCTATAATAGTTTAACGCTTAATAATATTTTTATTACAATTTGTAGTTTTTAATTCCGTTCTATGAATAGAACACATGTTCACAGATTGAATGGCATAAATTTTTTTCAAAATAAATTAGTATTTAATCTCCTATGCTATTGCTTTGTTTCTATCTAAAAAATAAAATTTTATCTATTTCTTACATTAGATGAATATTAAATTATAAACATTATATATATTTAATAGTTTTTTTAGACTAATGATGTTTAAGTTAGAATCTAAGAAAGCATTATTGTGACTACAATTGAAAAATAACATGGTGATTTTAAATGTTTTAAAAAGTTAAAGATATGGTTTATTCAATTATAGCTATAATAATAGTTTTTCTATATTACATGTACATCATATATAATGTTTTTTCTAAAATTTTACTAATAATTAGCTAGTTTTGAATCTAATAGTGACAAATGAAACCTTTGGAATAAATATAATTTTAATAATCATAAATAATTTTTACTAAAGTTAACACTATTTATGAATTAATAAACAAAAATTATTACTTTAACTAAAATAAAAAAATATCCTAAGATTAGTTTTCAATAATATACTTGCCATCTTTTGTCCATGATATTGAGGGCTTAGGAAATCCATCTACCCGACATGTTAAATTTACTGTACGTCCTTCAGTGATTTCTTGATCTCGAGGTCTTTCCAAAAAAGTGGGTAATACTATTTAAAATAAATATTTTTTATTTCATTTTTTACAATAGTAAATAAATAATTTTGAATAGTAAAATAAAACAATTTATATTATAATCCAAAAAGGAAGGAAAATTAATTGTAAGTTTATTACTTTTAAATTTAAATATTTAAATTTTTATATTAAGGTATTATAATATCAAATATATCAATTAAAAATCGTCAAGATTTATTTTATACCTAGTACTATAAGCTGAGCTGAAGCAGAAATTTTTGTTTGATGATTTGATGCAATACAATGGTATATGCCAGAATCTGTTTTTTCTATATTTTCAATTGTTAATGTACCTCTTTGTGAAATATGATGTCTTGAAGTTAATGTCAATGGCAAATTATTATAGGTCCAACTAATTATTGGTGTTGGAATACTAATGGCACTACATGGCAGAACAGCTATTGATCCTAATTGAATTCTTTGATCTTTGGGAGCTTCCATAAAATGAAGTTTCACTAAGATATAAAAAATTTTAAGTAAAAGTAAAATTTCAAACAAGTTTCAAACTACTAAAAAGTTTAATACCTTTGCTGTCATAATATTGCATTTTTGCTGCTCTAGATTTCACTTCACCAGCCAAATTTTTTGCTTTACATTCATAAACACCCTCATGATAATCTTGTGCTTCAGTTATCATTAAAGTTCCATCACTTAAAATACTGTATCGATGTTCATCTTCTGGAATTATTTCATTGCTATACACAATATTATATTATTAATACATTAATTCAATAATAATTATACTGTTTATTTATTTTTTAAATATTGAACTGTTTAAATAACTTTTAAAAGTAAATTATGGAAATTTTCTTTTAATTGAATAATAGTTCTAAATACACTAAAAAATTAAATTAATAATTGCAATAAATAAAATAATAAGAAAAAAAAATCTATATTTAAAGACTTACTATAGAAAATAATTTGATAAAATTCATTATTATTTTTATTCATTAGTAAATGTTTATTAAGTTTCATGATGCGTTTTAATGCTAACAAACAACTAATGATCCATTACAGCATATATATTTTATTTTAAACTTCCATAGTGAGGATAAGGGAATATAAAGATATATATATTGTAGAGAAATTAATCTATAACTTAAATGAAAAAAATTTTGAAAACTTAAGAGAGTTTCCAAAAGAGAAAAATTATAAGATGGTTAAAGATCTCAGAAATAACATCAAATCATAAGCAAACTTCAAAAGCTATAGACATTTTGATTTTATTAATTTTAATAATATAAATTTTTTTTATAAATGGACTTGCATGCATTCAATCAAATTAAATTACATATATAGATTATATTACAATACAGTATTTCTAAAATTAAAATTATAATAATTTTAATTTATTAATAAAAATCAAATATTAAAATATTAAGTCAAAAGAAAATTATAAAGTTCAATAGAAAAATATTTTCTGATGAATTAATTCTAGTTTTACAGGGAAATTTTATGATTTTCAAAATTAAATTACAAAAACTTCTGAAATAGAAAAAAATTTTTGAATTAATGTAATTTTAAAGTTATAATATAGGAAAACTATTATTATAACTATAATTAAAACCATATCTTTAAACATATTTTAAAACATTTAAAATCACCATGTTATTTTTTCAATTGTAGTCATGATAATGTTTTCTTAAATCCTAACTTAAAGATCATTAGCCTACAAAACTATTAATCTATATAATGTTAATAAGTTTATATTCATTTTATGTTAAGAAATGGATAAAATTTTATTTTTCAGAGAGAAATAAAGCACTAACATAAAAGATTAAATACTAATTTATTTGGAAATTTATTTTTTTGGACATTCAATGGGCCATTTTCAGTTGAACATGCATTCTATTCATAAAACAGAATTTAGAATTGCAAATTGCAATAAAAATACTATTTTATTGCAATTTGCAGCATAGTACTCAACATCTGTCATTAATTTTTGAAAGAGTTTTCTCTTTCAAAAATTAATGACAGATGAGCTGATAAAAGTTTGAGAGAGAGAGAAATTGTTGAGTACTATGCTATGTATTACTGTACTTTGTTAAGCTACTAAAATTCAGATTTCATATTCAAAAGTTATTATAGTTTTATTTTTAACATATAGTCAAATTTTAATTTTCTAGCTATTATATCTTATATTATTTAATATGATTCTTAAGTTAAACTTTGATAGGCTTAATAACTAGATTGACTCCATGTGGTCATGTGAAATTAGATATTGTATATTATCTATTCCAAGCACATTATACTATCAGTGAATTTTTTTCAATTTTGACATAAATATTTATCTAATTGTACCAAATTGTTTAATTTGAATTAAATTTAAATTTTGATAGACTTATGATTTGACAGAGGCCACACATGTGGGCAGTTAGAGATATACCATATATAGTTGTGTTGTGTTATGTAATTCCCAGCATCTATATTATATCTTCTTATTTAAATATAACAGATCTACTGTATAATGATAAAAATTAGTTTTAATGAACCTAATGAAGTACTGTATTTCAAAATCAAAACCACATACTGATTGTAATTAAATAAACATTAATTCATATTGGTAGCATTTATTAATCAAAACTAATAGAATGTCATCAGCGTATTTTTCTGTAAGTAACTTTTTGGATATTTTCTATTCACATTATGTTCTTTCCTATTAGGCCAAACTATAATCATGAAAAGCAAATTAAAAATTTATGGTAATGACTGAACTAATAAGCTAGCATAGCAATTTATTCAGAAGTTTTGTATAAAATCCATTCATGAAAGCCAATATTTATTGAAAAATAAAATAATCCTTCAGGAGCATCCAAGTATTATATAAGCATTTTAAGGGAAAGGAAAAATAAAAATAATTCTTACATGGAGGAGTTGCATCAATGCTTATATAAGATTTAAAAAATTTTTTAAATTCAGTATAATTTATGCACTAGAATACTTTGTATGAATATAATATGCATGCACTGTGTTTGGCATGTAGTGCCATATATTTACACATATGACACCATATATATTTTTTATTTTATTTATTGTTGACATTTAATATTAAAAATCCTAAATGTGAACAATTAAAGATTTATAAAATGTTATACACTTCCATGTTTTTAAACTGCAGAGAAGAGGAAAAGAAATATCTTATGCAATTTAGAGGTCAATAAATTGTTTATGATAGCTTTCATGGAGAAGGGTCAGTTAAAATGATCTAAAATATACTTATGTAATATTTGAATGCTCCTTATAAAAATATTATACTGTATATATTGAAATTTTGGATTAATTTGCAAAACTTCATATTTGTGATAATATCATTTTAAATAAATTATTTTTACAAATTTGATACAGATCTAATTATTTTTAATTATAACAATGTAAGATTTAATAATATATTTTTCTTAATAATACAGTATATTTAAAAACTGTATGTGTAGACTGTTTTATTCTCAATTTCAACAAAATAAGAATTCTGTAATAAGAGTTCAATTTTTTTTTTTAAATTTTATTCGTCATCTTTGACTAGCATATTTACTAATAGATCTAATAAATACAGGCATTCTTCAAACTAAAAATATAATTCATACATAAATTTTCTTGGTAACTCAGGTTGTTTGTAATTTGGAAACTGCTGTTATTTAGCCTTTAAAAGTATTTTATACACTGTGTTTTGTAATATATCACATTGTGTGTTTTGTTTTCACAAATGGACCAATTAGAGTTCTTATTTCACAGATTTGAACACTACTTTATTTTTTGTTCAAATGTGTGAAATCCAATTTTATATAAAGTGAGATTTTTTTGGTCTAATCATCACCACCTTGAAATATTACCATAATATATTAACCAATTGTGTAATTTTAAATAATATCTATTGCTAGAAAATTCTGCTATCCTACTCTTAAAAATTATCAAAGATTTTTTGAAATTTTGTGAAATTTGAAATGAAATTTGAGTTATGAACATTTGATTTACAAACATTTGTAAATCAAACAACAATGATTGATTTACAAATGTTTGTAAATTGAATGTTCATAACTTGAGAAGTGCTGTATTCTATTATCTATATATATTCTATTATTATAATATATGTTTTTAAATATAGATATTAACAAATCTGTACGATTTATAAAATGGAGCATTGTTTTTAATTTAATAATAAATAGAATATATTATAATTATAAAAATATTGCTTTCATACATTTGTATATATAGAATATATAATTATTGACAAAAATAGAACTGAATTTGTTTAATTTTAATTATAATATTTGATATTTTTGTTAAAATTATTCAAAATAAAGGCTTTGATTTCAAATCATTAAAAAAATGAAAATTAAATATTTACCTTTTAAATCACTTTATTATTAAAAATCTTAGGAGCAACCTTTTTTATTAAGCATGAAAAATTTATAATTTTATTTATTTTATGCTATGCTTTAGTTACCTGATATGTTTTAACTATTTTTCATTTAATTAGTTATTTTCCCCTTCTGTAGTGGGTTGACATTGCTGAGAATGATGACAGTGGTTCTGTAAGCAATTTTTGCACTGCTTATTTTAATTAGCACATTTAACACTACTATTTTAAATCACTAATTTTTTTTAATTGTACAGAATTTAAATTATTATCATATTAAATTAATTTTTGCAAGAAAATATTATTTATGATACAATGATAGTTAACTTTTTATTTTTAAAAGTTTTATTTATTTAGAAATTTTTATTATTATAATTTATTTTAAAAATATTAATGTATGACTAAATGGTTTCCAAATATGAATTCTATTATAATAAATATATAGTATATGCTATATATTATTGTTTAAATTTTAAACTTTCTATTATTTTTTAAAATGCTTTATTATGATTTAAAATTCTTTATTTGTATTATTTATTTTGCATGTAAATTGATTAGCATGTTAATGCATGAAATTTTTTAAAACATTAAATTTATTCTGAAGTGTAAATGCATCCAATAAAATTTTTAAAAATATTTGGATGCCATTGATGCAGATGCTTGTTATGTAATGTTACAAACAAAATGAAATGTTTTCTTTGCCTTCTTTTCTTTTTCTTTGACTTTTATGACACGCATCCCTTTCCTTCTTTTCTACAGTGGGTCCAGGAAGGATCCCCATCACACAGCACATCTATCAAAATTCAGTCTCCCCATCAGTTTGTCCCTAAAAGCAGTGATCCCAACGAATTCAAACGCAAACAAAAAGAGGTCAGTTCAGTTACATTCTTTCTCTGCTTGCATTTTATCTTTTGTTATTTCTTTTGATTGCTTTGCATTTTGATGAGAATTCTTATGTTGCAAAATAATGAAATAATTTCTATATTGAAGATTTGCCCTTATGTTTTATTTATTAAATTAAATAAAATAATAATTTACATATTTTCATAATAATTTCCATCTATTATATTAAATTAAAATTAATAAAGTTATAATATAATATTTATT
>AYEL01086600.1:0-12955 GCA_000484575.1 Olivierus martensii
GTTCTCACTTTCTCCATTTTGTTCCATGCCACAAGGCATGGAACAAAATAGCTCCAGAGAAAGAAACGCTTAAAGCACGTGCTCATAGGAAAACTAAATTTTGACCTGAAATGAGTTTCGATGCATCAGGAAGGCAGAAATAATGACTTTCATGCCTTTTGCATTATTTTCTGCAAAATATTTGCAATCGAGCATCAAAGAAAGAAGGACGTTAGTGTCATGTGACCGGGCCGGAACGTGTGAAGAAACAAAGATGTAGACAAGAACAGATTATCATCAAGGGTTTTTTCTGTCATTAATAAAATCAAGACAGCCGGAGCACATTGAACAATGAGACAATATCAAACTTAGTATGCACAAAAATAAATATTATAAAGAAGCGTGTTTTAACAAGCAGATTAGCGATAGTGCACTGACAAAATGTAAGTTAGCTATGTGAATGTATAATAAAGTGCATACAAATTCAAAATAATGAACATATGTAGATTTATATAAGAAATCAAAAAATGAACTATTTGTCCAGCAAATGACCTGTATGTCCCACATTTTGACTCATTGTGTCCAGCAAAAGAAGTATGAGACCTTGGAGGGTCTATTTTATTATGTTCAAAAACGCGATTTGGTACCCGCGATTTTAACAATTAGATGACGACATAGGCATTTTACACACGTTTTAACACCTACAGGAAATGACGTCACAAAACTTTCAGGTGCTATATCTTTTTAACGAAGCCCAAATCAAAACATGATTCTAAGAACTTTTGATTATAATTGCCTCCTCTACATGCTCCTTCAATATTCCTCCAAACTTTTGAAACAACCTGTGTTGTAAAACTTAGCAAGATTCTCAAAACTATACTTGACAACAGCATCTGAAGGCAGCATTGTCTATAGGATCTCATAGTAATAAGATTACTAGAGGATGCCGTAGCCTTCCGATTAGGCATTTGGCAATTCTACCCAATAGGCCGGATATCTGTCTTTTGCAAATATTCGAGCATAATCTACTCTTTGCAGCAATCATATCAATTACAGATTTCGATTAATATACTAAAAGTTTTAAGCAATAACACAATCCAATTAACAAAAATTAATTTCTATTTATCAGTTTTTACTTATTTATGGAGTTATTTTGATTTACGCTGTTCAAGTGCTGATTTGATATTTGTACAAAGTTTGTATAATTTTATGCACAAAATATCCAATCACATGTTCTCGCATGCTGAATAAACAATTCACTTACCGCTTAAAGTCGCCATTTTGATTCCGGTTTAATACCGTGATGCCACCTTCTGCATAAATAAAATTTACATTAAAGATAAATAAACTTAGCTTAATTAATTAAGAGCAAATACACAAAAAAATAGTTAAATAGAACCAAAATATAATAAATTTCATAATGCGTTTTTAGTTCTAATCAAACAGTAAAGATACAATTTTACATTAACTCCATATGAACGAAAATACTATCAATCGAAAGATAACAAGAAAATTTTCCAACACGACTGCACTTCTATCTGATATTAACTTTTTCGGAAAGTTTTCTCTACTCGTCGTCATCTTTCAATCGGTAGTATTTTCATTCATATGGCGCTAATGTAAAATTGTACCCGGTAAAGACTATAAGAACAGTAGAATATGTCATAAAATACGGTTAACGAACATAATCCGTTCCAAGACAATGTTTGTTATCCGAATTGTTCGTTAACCGATCATCTTACCATACCAAGACAATATTCGTTATCCGAATTGTTCGTTAACCGATCATCGATTTACCATAGGTTTTAATGAAATATAATTCATTCTGGAGACCCAAAAATAAATAAAAAATTATATAATTTCTTACTACGTTTATTTATATATATAATAACCATAATATATACTTATGTAATTTCTTACTACGTTTATTTATATGTAATAACAATAATATATACATACATAGTTTCGCATTTTTATCTATTATGTTTAATTTCCGTTAAAGAATCTGTTCAATGTCTATGGCTTTTATCTCTTCTTCAGGATTTTTCGGAAGTGATTAATAACATTGTCGAGGTAGAGATCCCAAGCTTATTCACCTCATCGTGGTATGGGTGCAGTCTAAGAACAAAATGTTGTAAAATCTCTCTCTTATCGTCTTTAATAAATCTTTGATTTAAGTTGTCTCCAAGTTCATTTTAATCGGGAAAAACTACTGTTCTCCCATCCTTACTCATATCTCCACGAACGCGAAAGGCCTAAGCCTATCATTCTGTTAGGTTAGTTAAGCCGCCTCAGTGAGCTATTTTTATCTGGCGGCGGCTACTGATGAGCTCATCACAGGCTGGCCAACACCCATATCCTCAGTGAGCTATTTTTATCTGGCGGCGGCTACTGATGAGCTCATCACAGGCTGGCCAACACCGATGATGGGGTCAACCAGATGGTTGAAGAATGAGGTTCAACGCGCCGGGCCCGGTCCTCTACTGAAAAATTGGATGAATGGAACCCGATCCTCCAGGATGGTAAGCCACAGCTTTACCACGAGGCCATCCGGCCGACTTGTCATTCCGTCAGTCCACGGATCCCACAGTTTGTTCTGTGAAGTGTTCGTTAACCGAATTTGTGTTCGTTATTCGAACAAAAAAATCTTTCGCGAAAGTGTTCGTTATCCGATCACCCACTTGTAACATAAAAATATTTGAATTAGTTTATATTTCGCGAAATAATTTTAAAAATTATAAGGTTACTAACTAAAAAAATGATAAATATTTTAGTTATCAATCGCTACTATTTTTCCAATTACTCTTTCTACAATCAATTTTCATTAAATTTTCATAAATAAAACTAATTTAGATTTAATAAATAAAGTTATATAAAACTCATCACAGATAACATAAAAGAATTTTACATTTGGAGTGTTTATGTTCTTTATTTGGAGTGTTTGTTTTATAAATAACAAGAACTTTATTCACTATTATATATGAACAAGTTTCATATTTTTATTTATTTGTATCAATATTTATATTTAAAATACTCTAACTCTTGGAAATTATATATTTCAGTTTTGTTTTTAATTCAGGGATAAAAAAACATCAGTTAAAGAGGGCCAATAATTCTTGTGAAATCTAAAATAATTCTGTTGTGGTGGTGTATACTTCTCTATATTGAAAATAAATCTCTTATAGAAATCCCACTTCCAATTTTTCTTTTACAGTATTTTCCATTGAGAAAGCTAAATGCGAATCTAAAAATTCAAATCTCTCTAAATTTATTTGTGCTAAACTACTAATACCTATAGGAATGAGTTTTTAAAGACTATTTATATAATTACAGTATATAGTCTTTCAAAACAGGAGAAAGATGAATAACATTAAAGTAAGATGATTTATATAATTACAGTATATAATCTTTCAAACAACAGGAGAAAGATGAATAAGAAGAGGAAATCTCATAGCTATCAAAGTTAATCACTAAAAATTTTCAGTTTCCAGATAGCTTTATTCCAATCAAATATTCTAATACAATACTAGATATGAAATGATAAATAAATTATTTTAAATAATGAGATATTTTTTTCTTTCAAAACTATTATATTGTACATACCATTTCTAGCAGATACAAAAAGTTTCAAAACTATTATACTGTACATACCATTTCTAAGACATTTTCCTCTTTCAAAACTATTATACTGTACATACCATTTCTAGCGGATACAAAAATAAATTTCAGAAAATTATTTTCACTAAAGGACTACTATTTCTACTAAAGTACTAAATGGCGGGACGAAACAAGCTTTCCATAAGCTGCCTCCCTTTTTGAAGGAGTCAACTGGATTATGGAATACGGAGATCGATGAGTCGAGTCTTGACCCTATGAATAAATTTTCCAAGGAGTAAGAATCAGGAATCGAATTCGAGTCCTCTAAAGGACAGCTTTCCACCTGGAGGACTACGGATTCAATACCAAGTCCTATACTCGAATTCAATTCTACGTCTCACGATGGGCCAGGCCATGGAATTCGGAGCTGGCCTATCGATCCAGTCTTTCGCAAACCGACCGAATCCTCTGCAGGGATAGGTATTCTGTAGAAGGGCGTATTTCTGTCAATCATTTAGTACTTTACAGAATTGAAAAATGGTATATGACAGGATTGGCCAAACTTCGTGTCACTACGAGCCACGTAGGAGAATCTCAAATACTCGAGAGCCGCATTTTCTTTCTGGATCAATGAGAACAGCATCAGTTTTTCGGGTAATCTTAATAATGATTTCAAAAATTGTTTATTTCGGATGCATTTATTTCGTATAGATGCATACTATTTTTTACAATAGATAAAAAATAATATATCTGTAATTTGTTTGACTTAAATAAGTATTTGCTTCATATTTACTATTGACTTTCGTGGTATGGAGCCACATCGAAGATACCAAAGAACCGCATGTGGCTGGCGAGCCGCAGTTGGCCATCTCTGGTATATGATAACAAAAACTGAATCACAATTGTAGTTTTGAGCCGAAAAAAATAATTTTTATTTCGTCTTATTTCTGACATAGAAAAATAAAAATTATATTATGGTTAAAGTAATGAATTTTTATAAATTTGGTGAAAAAGCACACAACAAAAGGTCCTTGTATATGTATCGATGGCAAACACATTTGTACTTGCCATTGACCATTGTCTCATTAATTTAAGTTCATTCATATATTAGAAAAGTATTAATAAAGCTATCATAAACTTGGTACACGAGGAAACATGCAGATCACGCAATGTACATTTTTTCATGCGTTTTAAAATGTTACGTATTATCATATATTGGCCCATATTTCAAAAAAGGTTGCTCACTTGTGATATATCAGGAGTGAGCAACCTTTTTGAAATATGGGACAAATTAAGTAATTAATATCCTATTTTCGGATCGAATTATAAACAGTATATATATATATATATATAGGCTTACCAGACGCCCTGCTTTGACCAGTATTGTCCCGGTTTGATGATGTAGTCCCGGCGTCCCGGCCAGTTTGTCATTTTCTCCCGGTTATTTGGTAAAATTTTAAAAGTACCGAATATACAAGAAGTAAAAATAGTGCAGCCTCGGGTAAAATGGCGATTTGGCAACTAAAATAGTTCCTCTGTTACACACACTATTGCCAATCTAAATATTTTTTTTATCTAGATCTAAGGCTATGATTCGATATTCCACGAACTACACCGACTAAACTTTTACAGTTTCCTTGGGTGATGTCGCAGTTTCGTTTGAATAAAGAACCAGGTCACATGATTTAAGATGAAGGCATTCATAAATGTCTTAGCAGAAATATCCACAAGTTTGATTGTTAACGAAATAAATGATACAAGAAATAATGATTATATTGATGTATTGAAGCACACTGCACATTTATGTAAACTGGACGCATTGAAAAAGATTGAACTTTGCTCCACTGCGCATGCAGTTAAAGTCAACCTTACTCGTGAGATAGTTTAGATTGTGCGAACTCAGTGCGATCCAATCTGACATCAGTTGGAATAAAGAACCACAAAAGTGAGGAAACTGAGTAATATCGAACCACAGCCTTAATATTTTTAATGCTGTCTAGATGTTCCCCCAAAATTTATATATAGTATGTGGCCTAATGAATTTAGATGTTTTATTTTTTCGTCCAGATATTTTTTCACAGAATTTATAATAGCAATTAGACGAGGGTGGGCAAACTTTTGGGAGAAAGGGCTATATTGCATCAATGAAACATAGCCAAGGGCGGCACTTTCCCAGAGATCCTATCCTTCACCATCTGAACCCCCTCCACAATCGGCCAGATTGGCCGCGTGGAAATACTTCGGATTTCCACCCTGGAGGACCCGGATTCGAGTCTCGAGTCCAATCCCCTTGAAAATATTTATCATAGAGTCCGGCCCGGCCTGTCGATCCCGTCCTCCACCATCCGGCTGACTTCTATCCGCAGGGGTGGACAGCCTGTGAAAGGACTTGTTTCGCCCTGCCACATAGTATTCTTCCAGAATGAAATGTGGCGTCATCTGTGACAAAAAAAGATCCTCTCCATGAGTATGGGTGTAACCCGTGGTTGGAAGTGATCCTGCCCTTTAGTAATTTATCTGATTGGAAAGAGGCGAAAAACAAAATACCAAAAAAAAAAAAATTCCCAAAATCCCGCCTTCACCTAATAACTGTCTGAGGTGATAAATTCTCTTAGAAAATTATGTAGCTAAAATAGAAAGATCCTAAGGGGCTCATTTGTTGACTAAGATCTGTGGATATTATAAAAGGGTGACATGTTAAAATTAAGCCAATTTTCTTAGTACATAAAAGGTGACATGTTAAAATTAAGCCAATTTTCTTAGTAGATCAAGTTCTTCATTAATTCATTGACCGTTATATAAATCATGGGTTTTTTTGCATATTTTACGCCCCTTTCCAATCAGGGAGATTACTAAGGATTTTTTTGCATATTTTACGCCCCTTTCCAATCAGGAAGATTACTAAGGGCGGGGCCAGTTCCATCACGGGCTGCACCTACACCAGGGAGTCCAGATGGGGATCGTCGGGCAAGGCCCAGCACCCCAAAAAACTTTTCAGGAAATACCAGACCCGGGACGCAAATCCGGGTCCTCCTGCATGGCACGCCGATAGAGTTACCATTTGGCCATCCGGCCACCTGCATCATTTCTTATGGGAAAAATTAGTTTGGTATAAGTCCATGGATTTGGAATGGATTAAGGACGTATACTGAGGTACCATTGTATTAATATTTATTGATATAATCGATGATGGCAAAGATTTAAAAAACAAATTAGCTTCGGATAATTTAGATATATATCGATTCAGTATTTCTTTTTCTGCAACTGAACGAATAACGACGATATTACATTTCATACAGCGAACTTGTAACCAAATTAAGGTTTCTTTCGTATAAACCTTTGTTCAATCTTTTTTACTATGCGAGATGCTTTTCTATACTAAGTTATTCGGCCATGTACTCTCTTACAAAGATCACGTTCCCCCAACCTGATATCTAATTACGTACAACTATGCAGTTAAATGCGCTGACTCACTTCGAAGGACCCACTCTCCCAGCCCTAAAAATCTTATTTATGTATTTAAAAATTTATTTATCCCTATTAATTATTTTAATTCAACAAATATATTGAAATAAAATATTTCTCTCTTTTCAGAAAAAAAACAGACTTATTACAGACTCGTAAGTCACAGGAAATGCTGGATGATTAAAAAAATAAAGTTAATATGAAATTTCGTATTGTTTGGAGCTGGCAATATTTTCAGTCAGGTTGATACGAAGTGGTCAATCGCAGACAATCATCCAAATGATCATTTGTAATTTGGTTTCTCGATTTTTTTTTTTTTTTGACGTTCATATTTGGAAAAGCGGATTCTGACAAGTATGTCGATCCGAAACACGACAGAATTTTTGCGCAATATCAGTTAATAGACAGCTTCAGCAAGGCGTTGACGCGAACGTGAACGCGAAGAATAATGTCATTGAGTTCACGTTCCACGCGTGAGTTTGTAGAAGAAATCTGCTTCAGCGAATCGTTACTTCCCAGATAGCGTCACATATGTATGACATCATGTTCGTTTAATACTCTTGCGCATAACACGAACATCCGGGTCCGTGGCAGATTGATTCGCTTTTTCTGTTTTATCTACTTTGATAGTAATTAGAAAAAATATTTAGATTAAATAAAAATGAAACAGGCTTTTCCATTCAGGTGAAGTATCCAAAAATCACGCCTAAAAATATGATATAAAAGTTGGTCTTCGAGTTATGATTTTTAACGTTTTTAACACAAAATTTAATTATCCTATCATAGATACAAGTCTAAGGAACGTGCCTACTAAAAGATATGGCATTATATATAGCTACGAGTCTAAGGAACGTGCACACTAAAAGATATGGCACTATACTTAGTCATTTAGTCACTATAAACATAAGTAATCACCAACGTGAACCTTCCTGCCTAAGTGTCGAATTTTCCATTTTCGACGTGTAGAACGCGAACGAATGACGTCAGTACAGAACCTTTCACGGCCATCCGTGAATCTTTTCCTAACTCACGTTTGAATGTGAGGAATTCTCTAGCGACGATTCGAAATGACGCCATGATTTCGTCATTCCAGCACCTGTCATTCTCGTGCTACACGTTGCTGAAGCTGTCTAATAATGGAAACTTTTCGTGTGTATACTTCCAAATGATAAGAAAATTAGTGATTTGACAATTTTAATGATAAATAAATAAATAATAGCCTACTATTTCATTACTTTATCATCATTATCATTACTTTTCAATTTTCATTAAATCATTATTACTTTATCATTACTTTTCAATTTTCTTTAATAAATGATTACGTTTTCAATTTTAATTAAATTTGCAAAGATGAATCAACTTGGGAAGACTAAACGAGATATCGACCAAAAATCGCTCCGCGATCGACGGATTGAATACCCCTGGTATACGGTAATTTGTGTCCTATTGCAAATTTTCGAAAGATAATCAGCCGATTTAATATATAAAAAATACGGTACTTCAGCATATTTTGATTCTTTTTCTTTAGTTTACCCTTTGATTCCGAAACTTTCATTAGAGAAAACATCGACAAAATTTACATGAAAATTTTTTTCCAACCAAGATCGTTTCGCTTAAGAGCTTTTTAATGATTACAATACATCAAAATTTGAATACTGATTTTATAGTTTTTCTTCGTATTTTGAGGGCACACATTTACAGAAAAATTTTCTCCTGACCTGTGGTATGTGCATATACATTAAATAAATAAAAATACGCAATTGTAAACAAAAAATGGTGTCAAAGATTAACTTCGTTTTAATGTATTACTTTTGTTTAATTGTTTTAATGATGGAAAAGTGGCTGAGTGGTAACGCGCCACGCGGGAGGACCCGGGTTCGCGTCATGAATCTCCCGAAAATTTTTTCGGGATTCTGGGTCCCGTCCTTCACCATTCAGCTCCCCTCCACCGGTATGAGTTCAGCCCGTAGTTGAACTGGCCCCGCCCCTTAATCATTTCCCTGATTAGAAAGGGGCGTAAAAATGGAAAAAAAAAGTTCAAAATTGTGGAAAACGTCAAATTAGATAAGAATTTTTTCAAAATCATTACGAATTTGGATTTAGTAATTTATTAATAAAAACATTTTAGTTTATGATGAGAAAAAGACATCATTTTCCCATGATGCTTAGAATTCGCGTATACACAACGCCAATCTCATTCCAGCCAATAAAATTATCCGTTACATCGCATTTCAGTGGCATTACGCAAACTCGGTATTTGAAGAAAATGGTGGTAAATAGACCCGATTATTTATCTAATTCGTCGATCTAATTACACCACGCCACAATTATAAACTTTGATAAGTGAATTGGAGAAATAAGCTACTCTATTTTGAAGAATGTGTCAATTTGTCACGAATATTTTTCTTTATTTTTATTTTCGCCGCTATTACGTTTAAACTGAATGCGTTGCCAATGAGAACAATATGTGATCATTGGTCAAATTTTTGCCATTCCGCCAGGCGGAACGGCAAATCTTCAAATTTCCGAAATCTGTATTTAGTGTCGTTTCGATTGTCTTCGACCTCGATGACGCTCCACGGTGGGGTAGATCAGCCGAAGTTGATAGCCATCAAATTGAGACATTTTCCGCTTCAATGCCTTGGTAGCCAAGACAAAATTTAAAACTTAATAACTTCGTAATTTTTGCGTAAATCCAGTTTGTTATATCTTGCCAGTTGTTATATCTCTCCCTGCTGATCAGTCTCTATTCTCAATGGCCGTTTGAATCTTTGTACTTGCCAGTTGTTATATCTCTCCCTGCTGATCAGTCTCTATTCTCAATGGCCGTTTGAATCCTTTTTACGTTGAATCTTTGGATATCTTCTCTAATTCTCTTTCATATTACTTTTGCACATTTCTCTATATTTTATCTTGTTGGTAGTGGATTTGGTCTTCATCTTCCTTCTCTTTTCGATCAGCACATTGTGTTTTGGTAGATACCATATTACTTCAAATTAAACCGCACTTTTTCGTCAAATTTTTAAGACTTAAAATTTGGTTGCGGCTTAAATTCAAAGCAAATGTTTTAAGATCTTATTTCTCCCGAACTCCCATTCCCCAAAATTTTTTGCTTTACACTCTGTGCATGTGCATAGTATTATGACCGTTGATAACAGTTTATTCAAATGGTTCCCCATTCGTACTTTTCTGATTTAATCCAGTTGCTGTTTGATAGCAGCTGTGTAGAATTGTGTTATATCTGGCCATATTTTAATTATAAGAAAAATCACAAATTACTATAATGCAGTTTATAACTGCTGATGGAAACAAATTGCCACCTTTTATAATTTTAAACAAAAAAAACTGTACCTGAGAAAATTTTCCTAAGGGTGTTATAATTCGAACAGAAAAGAATGTATGGATGACAACAAAATTGATGAAAGATTGATTAGAACATGTTTGGGAGAAGAAACCTGCCGTTATTTTTTTTAAAAAACGATGTGATAGTATATCTGAAGAAGATTCTCAATATATTAGGTAGCTTATTATGTATATTAGTACCTATTTAAGTAAATAAAGATGTTTCTTATTTTTCAATACTTATTATACAATTATTTTAATTTTTTCCAATTTTAAAATCCTACTGCAGCTTAAATTCAAAGTAATAGATATTTTCTTGACAGGATTTCTTGGTTGAATTCCTGTGATTTTTTCTGCACTGTCTCTTATAATTATCACTGTCTCATTGCATGTCTTCTGCAAACATTTGTAATCTGTTCTGTATTTTCATGCTGTATTCTTCCTTCTTGATCTTAAGCTGACCCATGTTGACCTTTTGTCCTCTGTATTGTATTAGTCATCTTCTTTCAAGTTGAATATCCAGCTTGAATTTGGCACAGATAGTTGGTGGTCACTACCAGGATTGCAGAATCGGGAGGCAAAATGATCCAACTCAGACTCCATCTTTTAAAAAAAATCGACTCCAACTCCCTAAAATTTGTAAGGTCTGACTTCAGGCTGTTTAAAATTCCAACTCTGACTCCACCCAAAAACCTCCGACTCTGACTCTGCAACCTTGGACACTACCAGTATTGAACTAGTTGAGTATGGAAATATTTTTGATTGTATAGTTGCTGTTGGTCAGGATAAAGTCAGTCTCATTCTTGGTCTGTCCATTGGGGCCAATTTATGTCCATTTTCGTTGCTCTTTCTTGTCTATGTTCATTGTCCTCAGTTTGGTATGGGTTGCAAATTCTACCAGTCTTGTACCTCTTTCCTTTCCTATATCAATGCTATACTTACCTATACATTTTTCATCCTATTGTCTTCTTCCATCTTTTATATTGAAGTCGCCATGATGAATATGAAGTGTGCTGGATTGGTGTTCATTTCCTCAGTTATATCTTTGTATAAGGCTTCTATGTCATCATCATCACTGTTGATTGTCAGTGTATACACTTGTATTATTTTCAGCTGTATTTCTTGGAAATCGTCACTGTGACTTGTCCTACTCAATCAGAGTTGCTGCTGATACTGATGATGATGTGTATAATGTCCTTGTGGATCAGGAATCTAATTTCTCTGTTTGTATTCATCTCATTCCCTCAGTAGTAGAAGAGATGTCTGCTTCAAAGTTCCATGAGGTTTTTGGCTTTTATTCTTACTTTGCTGAGTCCAGTGATGTGCCAGTTAATCTTCTCTGCTTCATTCTCCAGTTACTGTAGACAGTCTTCTGTCGAAAGGGATCGTCCATTATATGTAGCCAAGATCAATAATTAAAGGTAGCCAGTCCCTACCTAGGTATTCTTAGCACCCCCTGCACCTTCCATACTCCAGTTGCCTCCGTGACCAGGACTTCCAGTGCTGCTGGTGAATGAGGGCCGTAATCTCAAGTTGTGCATGAGGGAAATAATCTGAGTTGTAGATCATTACCTCTCCATACTGGTCTAATGCAGATTGGAGAGGGAGAGCAGAGATAGCTAGTCATTACACTACATTGAATTTATTCCTACTATTTATTATTATTAACATGTTCAGTGCCATCGATTTTTCTTATTAAGCCTCGTTAATATGCAAAAAAAAAACAAAAAATATAAATTCTGATATCTCGCTTAATTTTCATTGAATTTTTTTGAAATTTTCATAATTTATTACATTTTTTATTGTGATTCTAACGATGTAACAAATATTTTCGAATTTTTTTTCTTTCACAATTTTTTGTTCATTATATGAGATCAGAGAAAACACGATTTTTATATATGAAATCTTAGCCATCCAATGAAATATTTGGTATTTTCTGATAGTGGCAAGTCTTCTGAATAAAATGAGGTATGAATGAAGAAAATCGAACAATAATTTAAAAACTTATCGATAAAAAACGAAGTATTACATAACTTTTAATTAATTTAGTTAGTTAATTAATTAGTCAAAAATTGACAAAAATTTTTTAAAATATTGTCATTTTTTTAATAAAATATGTTTATTGATATGTTTTTTCTTCATTTCAATAATTTTTATTTTAATATTTTATAAATTTTTGAATTTATAACAAAAAACATAACATATAGCTGTTTATGTAGGATTGTGGACGATTTTCATATAACATTTTCTACTCTAATCTAATTGGCCTTGAGATAATTTGATGACACTCTACATACAATACCACAAGCAGTGCAGTAAAGTAGGCTTGGCTGCAATTTCCTGCGAAACAACTGGCCATCATAAAACAATTAAAGTGCCACGCCCTCTTTTATCGCTTAGGGTTGTTTACATTACAAGATTTTCTTGTATTTTACAAAATTATCTGTAAAAGTAAAGCAATAAATGACCAAATAAGTAAAAATATTCTATATTTTAACAGAATTAACCAAAATTTTTGTATTATCGGCAAAATTTTTTCAATTTTATGAATTTTACAGTTCATCATAGTAAA